>JACGAQ010000895.1:0-82618 GCA_014119065.1 Orius insidiosus | reverse complement strand
TTCTGTACGGGGATACGATGCTCCGCAAGATGCATTTTATACAGATACGGCGGAGATGAACTTGTCTCGCTAGCGTTTGAAGTGGCGAGTAGTGTCGCAGAACTTAAACTCACCGAGACTGAACTCGCTTTATATTCAGCCTGTGTTCTTTATCAGGAGGTAATGTATAATTTTATTGATGGCTTTGCTATCTTGTGCCCAAGAAAAAGGCCAAGAAGCTAAAAATCTGATAAAATAGAAGTTCTAGGGCTTAAAGTGGTATAGAAATGCACAAAAACCTTCCGAAATATACGTTTTTTTGAGTAAAAAATCCAGGAAAACCCGAAAATTGAAGTTTTCTTGACCAAAGAGCCAGAAAAATGTGTAGGGAATATTTCCCTGCCCCCGTAAAGTTGGCAACATTGCCTTTAACCTGTATAACCAGTAGAACCAATCTTAAGTTGTCTGTCTCATGTCCATCCTTAAAATACAGTGTACTCTCCTCAAAACGATTAATTATTAATCCACAAGGGACTCTCTAGGCGAACAATGGGGAAAAAAAAGAGAAAGAAGCAAATATATAGTAAAATTAGTAAAAAACGAGGATATCCGAGAATCAGACGATCATAGTTTCTTGGCCAATGAGCCAAGGAAAACTGTCAAAATTTCATTGTTTTCTATATAATTTTATTGTGACTATATAAACTTTTTATTAAAATTATTTAATACTTATTCCCAGACAAACTACATTTCCCATTTTTTATATTCAAAATTGAGAGACCTTTTGAATTGTAGTAATTATGCAGAATATTAATTTTGTTTAGACCGCCCTGGTTTAAAAGGCTTAGCCGAAATCGGGAGACTCGGCCAAGCGGTTTTACGAGCGTTGAGAATCGAGCTGGAAAGAAATCATACAACGCCAATCAAAGGCGACGTTACTGTCTGTGATGCCCTGCTTGCGAAAATACCAACTTTACGGTACTTGTTTATTTACTTAAAAATATAATATTTCATTATTATTTTTTTAGGGCTGAGCATGTTACATATGGAAGCGCTCGGAAAATTCAAAAGGTCGACACCTCATCTCGAGTTCCCAGCCCTTCACAAGGAACTTTTCTCTGTAGATAGCTGAACTACGTAGGTATACTCATCCCTAAGATTATTCAGACATTCTACAGTGTATTCATATTTCATATACAGTAGAACCCTTCTAATACTTCACTCTTGCTACCAAGAGTATGTATGGAACACAAAAAAGTTATGATTATCCAACCTATTAGGTGTACAAAATAAACTCAGCCACAGGGTAATTTGAATTTTGTAGATTTTAGCCGAGTTTCATTTTGTACACCTAGTAGTTCATTTTTTCAAAATTTTAAACATTTTAGGCGTTAAAGTCCATCAAAAGTTGACCTTCTTCGTCTAAGAAGGTTATGAAGTATAACCATTAAGAAGGTTAATTTTTAAAGGCTTGTAAATCGTAAACCGTTACAGATATTGAAAAAATGCACTAATAAAATCTGTTTGGAAATTTAATTTTCTTTAATTTTTATTCATTTTTTTCTCTAGGGCGCACTGTTTTCAAGATAAATTTTAAAAAAAAAAGTATTTTCCGAAAATGGTGCATCCTAGAAAAAAATAATTAAATACAAATTTATAGAAAATTAAATTTCCTACATTTTTTATTTATTAGGTGTACAAAATGAAACTCAGCCAAAGGGTAAATTTGAATTTTGAAGATTTTAGCCGAGTTTCATTTTGTACACCTAGTAGTTCATTTTTTCAAAATTTTTAACATTTTAGGCGTTAAAGTCCATCAAAAGTTGACCTTCTCCGTGTAAAAGGTTATTGAAGTATAACCATTAAGAAGGTTAATTTTTAAAGGCTTGTAAATCGTAAACCGTTACAGATATTGAAAAAATGCACTAAATAAAATCTGTTGGAAATTCAATTCTCTTTAATTTTTATTCTATTCATTTTTTCTCTTGGACGCACTGTTTTCAAGATAAATTTATTTAAAAAAAAAAAAATTATTTTCCGAAAATGGTGCATCCTAGAAAAAAATAATTAAGTACAAATTTATAGAGAATTAAATTTCCTACAATTTTTTATTTATTAGGTGTACAAAATGAAACTCAGCCACAGGGTAAATTTGAATTTTGTAGATTATAGCCGAGTTTCATTTTGTACACCTAATACATTAAAAAAAGTCTCACATCCAACTTGAATTTTTATTCTTAGAAAATTTTTTTGTCGTACTAAAAAGTCGATGGGGGTTCCACGAAAATCGAGGGGGTCGGATTACCCAGGGCGGATTAGAGGGGCTCTGCTGTATAAATAATCCATGGATAATAACAGTAGTTTAACTTTATTTATAGTTTAAATAATAGCTTTTTGATTAATTTTCTATAATAACCTTTTCAGGCTTATCACCTTGCAATCAATAATGGCAGACACAATGCAAGATAGTTCTCAGCCGATGATAAAACAAGCACTTGACTGCATATACCAACCCTATGAAGAGATTTAATATTTTTTAAATAAAAATTAAACCTTTTTAATTAATCCCTCAATCAATAATATTGTTTTTATGTACAATCAAATTTTAAAAAAAATCAAATCCTGTATTTTATTTATTTTTCTGCTTATTCAAATAAAATTAAAATTATAAAAGAAAAAAAAAAAGCTTTAATATTTTAGTGCATATTTAACATTGTTATTTTGAGGGATGTACATGACAAATTTGTTTTATTTTAGATGTTTTAAATATGTTAATAGGGCACCTGCTGGGTTAGTTTTTTTTTTTACCTGGTCGGTTGTTCCCCATGTGTCTCTTATACTTGGGTTGTATATTTGGTGTTCTACAGAGTTTTTGTTTATTCAATGTACAAAAAAAATTTTTTGTTTGTGTTTTTTTTATTGTGCATTTTTAATGTACAATCTATATATAAGTGATACACATAATTTAATTATTGTTATTAATATTTAATTTTTAATACAGGAGATGGGACTGGGAAAATATGTACTAACAAAAAAAAAATATATGGATTTGTAAATTGCTAACGTAGATTGATTTTTATTTTTCTAAACGAAATTTTCTCAAAAGAGAATTTTTCTTTATTTCGTTTTGTTTCTAGACACAGTCTGATCCATTCCAAGAGTGGAGAAATAGAAAAATTAGATCACAATTCGGTTTCTTCTGGGGTAAACAAAAAAAAATTTTTTTCCATTATTCAGTTGTGATAAAAAAAAGTTTATATTTTATTACTGGCGTAGTGAGGGTGCTATTAGTAATTTCAATTTATTTGTCCTGAAAAAAGTTTACCTTGGAAAAAAAAAATCCGAAATAAAAGAAAATCGCATAGTAGGGTTAAGTCGGGAGGGAAATTCAGAAATTCAAAATTTTTGTTTTTTTCAAAAAATAGTTCATTTTTATCAAAAATTAGTAATAGTGTGGTTTTCCTGATTTTCCTCCGAGGTAAAAGTGCTTAGATTGCTGGATGTGATACTATGAGTGCCGAGAGAATTTTATATAAAAAAAAAAAAATTAAAAAAAATTTACTAGTTTAAAAAATGCACATTTTTTCTTTTGATTGGAAATTCAGAATATGCCGTAGGGGGACGGAAGTTAGGCTATAAATTTAGGCTCGCATGTTCTAAATTTCTGATTTCTATACTGCCTTATTTTTAATTTTTACAATATACTTATACACTGATCTCTAATTTTCAAAAATGTATAAATCGCTTTGAAATTTACCAAAAAACTAATATTTTGGCTTAAAATTTTTTGTTTACAATAGGAAAGTTTATCGTTTTTGGCATTTAAAATTTTTTTTTGGTAAATAGGTGGTTTATATACTATTAAAAAATATGTATTAAATATATTGCCTTACAATTAAAAATTATTCCCTGTACCGAAGTCAAATGTGATATTTAAAGAAAAAATAAAAGTTTTATAAAAATATTTTCAACACGGTTTTTTGATAATTTTTAAATTTTTAAAATGTTTAATTTTTCTGTACATAAAATATTCGTTTTTTCACTTCTTCGGTATAGAGAATATAATTATATTTAGATAAGTAAGCAAAATAGGTGCGTTATTATAATTATGAAGAAAAAAAAAAATTAAAATAAACCACACTTAGATTAATTATTGTTACAAGCTGAATTGTAGAGAATGGTTAAATATTATATATTGTGCTGTTATTAATTTAGTCTGAATTAAAAAAAAATTAAATAAATAAAAAAAAATTTGAAAAATAAATTATTTGCTGTATACTTTACTTTATTTGTAATTACAGAAATATAAAAACTATTTCTGTTTGTATTTGTTTATTTTGCCTTTCACCATTAAGTAAGATGAAAACTTTCAGGAAAATGAAATTTTGAGGATCAAGGTAGAAAAAATGAAAGTCTTCGCCTAGGCAGGACACACGGAACGGCTGCTTAATTAATTTTTTAACAATTAATTAATTATTAATTAATTTAAAATTAAAAAAAATCATCGGATATGCGATCTACCACTTGTTGATTCATGATTTTTGTCTTTTTTTAAGTTATGTGAGTTAAAATTCTCTTAGGCTAGGGGGTAGCGACGTTGAAATACTGGTTCCCATTCTCCGAAGCTAGGCAACGCCGGCTTGGGTTAGAATGTGGTGACCACTCCAGTTCTGTAGCTTCCATTGGCCACTCCCTAAGGTAGTTGGCCCTTGAGGGGCGTGATGGCATTATGGCGAAAGCCCCCGCCTGAGCACCAAACCCCCCTCCCTTGTAAAAACATGTTGACAAGAAGAAAGAATACCTATTCTCCTCTTCCATAGCATTGAGGACATTATGAAAGGATTATTTGAGCAAAAAGAGTTAAAAAAAGGGTTATTTTTTTCTTTTGCCCACGAAGAGCCGCACTGCGGTTTGGTCGCAGCGGTGATTTTAAAATTTCAAAAGGGACATACCTGATCGGATGCAAAATCTCGGTGAAAATCTGATGCCATTTACTACCGAAAATATTGGAAAATTAAAACCGAATAATCATTGAAATAAAAATGTTGATTTAGTTCTGTAAGCCACTGCCTTCTAAACTGTCGAAGCCACTTTTACTTCATTGTGGCTTCGATGATCGGGATAAAAATGAGTAAAAAATGAACTTTTTTTATTTTGAAGATTAATTTTTGATTTAAAAAATAAATTGAAATAATAATTGTAATGAATTAAAAAAAAAAACCTTGGGGAATATTTTTACGTGCTTACGTTGGTCACCCTGTCCCCCCACCACTAAACCAAACATGTAAAAACACGTCTTTTCGGAGTTAGTATGTTCAGTGGTTTACGTTTTTGTTCTTTCTTCTTCTTTTTAACATATTCATTAACATCTTTTCTTCTATAAGGTAAGCCTAGTAGTTAATTATGTATTATTTGAGTTTGATTTTCAAAATATCTTGTTTATCAGGATGTTAAAATGTCGATGACATTGATACTCCTTTGACTCTGACTGGTCTGTTGAAAATCACACCCTTTTTTCATAATTTTTTCCCCTGAGGTATTCATTGGTCATTCTTATTAGTCTGTTCGGACTTTAAAGTAGATTTTTAAAACTTATTTTGGAAATATCGAAAGCTTTTTTTCAACTTCTCAAAGATGGCGGAGATCTGAGTTTTGTTTACGTTTACAGTATTTCTTCCATTCCTTCAGGTTTTTTAATGTTTTACACTCCATGTTTACTTTTTATCCTAATCGATTTCTTGCTTTACATATGCGGTATAATTAAACGAATCCGTCTAACCATACTCCTGGTGCCAAGGGTGACGGATTAGAGGGGTTTAGTGTGGTTTTGGTCCCATATTAAAGAGTTTCTTCTCCAACTATAAGACCATTTGGCTTGAAATCTGGTTTTTATCAAATCTCAGTATTCAAACTTCAGAATATTACTGAGGGGGAATTATAACGGAGGGATAAGTATAAAGGATGGGAAGTTTAAAGGGCGGTTTAAGGAGGGGGGAGTATAAAAAAGGGGAAGTATAATTAATTTATTTGGGAAAGTAGGTATAAGTATTTTTAAATTTTATAAACATTTTCCTTATGTTCGAAAAAATTCCCTTTATTTTAAAAAATTTTTTAAGTTATTTTTCAATTTTCCCTCTCAAATTTCTCCCTACTAAATTTTATTTACACCAAAAATTTGTAAAAAATATGAGGAGAATTTGGTGAACATTTGGTGAAAATCGGACCATCGGCTGCTGTGAATTTTTTAAAATAATAAACTGACATCTCCGCCATTTTTTCGAAATTCAAAAATCACTCAAGTTACTTTCTTCTTCATCTACTTAGAAGACCGTGAAGAGTTTGGAAAAATGGTACGGCCGGCCGGAACTACAGACAAAGTTGAGTTAAGATCCATAGTCGATTTGACTGTCTAGATGACCTTTCCCTAAAAACCCGTATATACCTTATACGCTTTACGTTGTATAACTTTGTATAACATACGTTTCTTTACGTTGTTATACGTAGTATAACTTCTAAAATTGCAACCACTAAAAGTGCTAGTTTGAAGAGCTTCCAACGAAAACTTCCTTAAAGAAAGGAACAATACAGGAGGTGGAAGTATAAGGGAGAAGAAGTATAAAGGAGGGGGAAGTGCAAGTAGGGGGTAGTATAAGGATGGGGATGTTCAAAAAGGGGGGGGGGGGAGAATAATTTCAAGCATTTTGATAAATTCTTTTTTCAACAAATTTTCGAAGTTTTTTTTTCAATTTTTAATTTTTTTTTAAATTTTTATTTTAAATTTTTTTTTTTGAAAATTGTTTTAAGTATCAAGGTAGAAATAATGGGATACCTGCCCAAGGGATGCATCTCCCGCAAAGCGTGGAAGTATCAAATTTCTCCCTACTAATAAACATGAAAAAAAAAAATCGCTTCAAAATTCGTAAAAAATATAAGGAGTATTTGCGGAAAATTTGGGGAAAATCGGACCAACCGTTCGGCCGCAGCGCAGTTTTTAAAATTTCAAAAAGACACATCTCCGCCATTTTTTCGAAATTCAAACATCGCCCACGTTATATTCTTGTTCACCGACTAAGGAAGTTCAAAACTACAATTGTGTGAAAATTTGTTAAAAATTGGTTCAAAACTGTGGCCGTGAAGTGTTCCGGAAAAATGCTACGGACGGACGGCCGGCCGGCACCACAGACAAAGTTGAGATCGGTAAAGATCAATATTCGATTTGACCCTCCGGGGTCTGGAAGACCCCTCCCCAAAAACCCGACGTGGAGGGTATCACAATAACGTCTTTAAGGAAGTTAATAATACTATAGGAACAAGGCAATTTTCGGTCCTTTAATTTGCCTTATGGGACCACCCGTTATGGACGTAATTATTCATAAATTTCAGATAAAGATGTCTATTAAAAGTGACCTTAAATGATGGTATAATTTTTTCAAAAACGGCGTTTTTTCTATTAGACGTCTGTTATTTTGTATTATGCGTTTATAAGCTACAAATTCAAACGCTAAAAATTCATTGTAACGTTTTGAGAGTTGCGGGAAACCAAGCGCTTATCACTGTTATTTCCGAAGTGGTAAAATAAATAGTTTTAAAGGGTGTTTTTATGGGTATATAAATGAGAAGGGAGGGCGGGATTCGGTGGGCGTGCGCGGGGGTTGTAAAATCCGTCTCGACCCTCAACCCTTTTTCAGTCTCAGAATCGCCTCTGAGCGGGACCCATGCCCTTTCTCACGGTGGCCCCTTTTCGTAATTTACGTCGTGCGAGGAAAAAAGAGACGACCTCATAATTATTTTTCGAAAATGACAAAACATTCGTTTCCGACGAAAAAAATTTATTTTCAGTTTTCAAAAATATAATTTTTTCAATATGACTGTGCGTTTGGATCCTTTTCAAGTGTAATTTACCTAATTTGAAAATGTGCTTTTAAAACTATTTAACTATTTTATTTAAATAAATATAACTATGTGTTGTGTTGTTTCCTGAGGATCCTTTATTTCGTAAAATAATGAAGGTAAATGCATGAAAAGTAGATCATTTTCGCTCATTTTAAACCCTCAAAGAGGACACAAATTTCATTAACCACTTTCGAAGATCGAAACAGAATTTTTACCTAAAAATTTGATTTTCAATGAAGGCAATGAAGGTGCTTTGATGTTTTAACTCTTAAAGAAGTTATTGTTTTACCCTCCATGTCCGGTTTTTGGTGAAGGGTCTTCCGGACCCCGTAATTGATTATGGATCTATACCGATCTCAACTTTGTATGTAGTGCCGGCCGGCCGTTGGGGCAAGTGTGGGTAACCTCAGCTGCCCTTTAACCAAAGATTAGATAAATAAATCGGAGAAAGAGGGATTCTCTGTCAAAAAACTGACTCCCAAACATCAAGCGAAAAGGGATGTTTTTAAGGGGCTGGGGTCCTCAATAACCAAGGAAACTGAGGAAACCTCCGGTTATTCGGCAATATTGGTCTTCAGTCTAAAAAAATGAGAAACTCCGCGGGTTCGACAAAATCCGACGCACCGGGTGGAAAAAACACCAAAATCTTGGTTTTTTGGTCCAAAAATCACGAAAAACTCCCAAAAATCACGCGAAAAGGGATGTTTTTTTAAGGAGCGGGGGTCCTCAATAACCGAGGAAACTGAGGAAACCTCCGGTTATTCGGCAATATTGGTATTCAGACTAAAAGAATGAGAAACTCCGCGGGCTCCACAAAATCCGACGCACCGGGTGGAAAAAAAACCCAAAATCTGCCCTTTGAATATAATTAAAAATTTTTTTTCCTCTTTAGTCAGCCGGGTATATTAATGTTTCTTTAAGTTAGTTGGGAATTGCGGCCATTATTCCGCCAATTCCCAACTAACTTAAAGAAACATAATTAAAAAATTTTTAGTATTTTTATTATTTTTTAATTAGTTAGTTAAGTAATTTTATTTATATATTTATTATTATTATTACCTATTTTTTTTTGGGTGACAAAAATCAAAGTTTGGTTTGACAGCGCGTGTAGAAAATTACAAGAAAGTATGATTTTTAATTTTCTTTATTTATTTTAATTTAATATTCAATATTCGCGGAGAAATATGGGTGAGGGAGAATTTAATAAAATGACACCCTGTATAATATAATTTAATCATATTTTACGGTATGAATTGGGGAAGTTTTGGGTCGGTTGATAACCCTCGCATCAACAAGTACCTGAAGAAGGAAGCCCACGAAATTGGGTAAAACCTTAAAAAAGAGACCGGGGAGATTGCGACACTGAAAATACATTCTAAAGCCCACTCGTCTCCCTTTTTATAACCCGAACTCTTTACCGCACCCTACACGTAAAGTAGGCAATAAAATTTAGAGTAATCGTCCCCCTTTTTTTTTAAATTCTAATCAGCCTCTTTTTTGGAAAAAAAATATAAAATGCCTAAATTTTAAGTACTTAATTTTTTCTCAAAAACGTTTGAAAATTTGGTAATTTTTGTAAATAATTTATTTTTATTTAAATAAATAAATATGTATACCTACAGGAAGCAAGAATAGAATTGTAGATTATTCAATTAAGAGGCTGTTTTGTAGTCGGGAGAACCACAAAGTAAAATCGTCCGTAATTAATTTTGGTATCGTTTAAATTGGTTTCTATTATGGGAAAGACATCTGTTGTGCTTGCCCAACAACCAAATTACAACTCATTGACTTCGGAAAGGCGTTGTCGGTCCGGGGGAGGAGAAGGGTAAAAACAGAGGGCGAAAGGGCGAAACGGGAAAGGCGAATTGGCTATGCTAAGCCAGCCCGACACAGATGCTGTCCCTTCCCTTTAGAAAACAACCCTTATTTGCATTGGAAAACAAGGCTACCTCAGAACCCGCTATGACCTCTCCCGACCGACTCGACTTTCCTCCGGCGAATACGACGCAATAACGATAAAAATTAAATCAAGTGTACTTCTTCGAGAAAAGAAAACGGCCCTTTAAAAACACAATTAGTGAGGACGTAATCCTACAAAAATAGCACCCGACAAACACTTTTTATTGCCAGATGAAGTCATTTTAGCTCTTATTCACGATTTAAATGGTTTTTTCCTGCATTATTCTTAAAAAAAAGTACTACTTTGAAGAGCTTTCTACGAAGTATTTAGGAGGGGGAATTATAACGGAGGGAAAGTATAATTTCAAGTATTGGGGGGGGGGTAATTTTTTTTTTTTTTTTTTGCAAAAAATTTTCTAAGTTTTATTTTTTTCAAGAAAATTTGTCGAAAAAATTATTTAAGCAGAAATAATGGACCTTTTGCCCTAGGGATGTCCCTCCCGGAAGTGGCGGAAGTTTCGATTTCTCCCTAAAAAAAAAAATTATTACAGCAAAGATTCTTAAGAAATTTAGACCTTAATTTTATATTTTTTACGTTGGGCAGCTTTCTATGGGACGAAATTTTGGTTAAAAATTCTGCATATAATATCATTGTTCAGAAAAAGGTGAGAATAAAGATATTTTATATTCGATACATTTTGTCGGTATTCTCCGCGTTTCGAGGTCAAACTGCGGGCAGATACCCCGATGTTTACATTACATTTTTTTCCAAGGGATGTTTGTATAAAGTGGCTTTTCTTGAATTCTTTCCGAGGAGGCCATAAGTTAGAAAAGAGCCTCCCTCTCCCGGTATAAATAAGTTGGTAGCGAGGCTGCCCATTCAGTCTAACTGCCCTATTCATCTCTCGGCAACGGGAACGAGAGCCAAAACGATTATACCGCATCTCGAAAACCGCTCTTACAAAGACTTTACGCTTCTGTTGATCTACAGGTAAATTCAACGTTCAATACTGAATAGCCCGATAGGAAAAAAAGAGCATTCAATTTCTTTAAGATGACCAAACTATTAAAATTGGAAATCTACTCGGATTATGACGTCAATCGGAAGATACGAGACAACCAGAGACAGTCGCGCACCACCCGGCAATTAATCAAAATATTGGACATTTACCTTCCACCTCATTTTACAACAAACCTCAAAATGATTTTGCCTAAATAAAATTCTTATTAGAGTAAATCCTTGTTATAAATATAAAATTCCTTTTTTAACTTCAATTTTACGAGGTTTTATTTGGAATAAATTATTAAGTCATTTATTATTCAAAGATAAAGTCAGACTAAATTAGGTTTAATGTCTTTTTTCTCTCTTTTTCTTTTTTCTTTTAAGTTTTCTAATGTCCCTTCTTGACACTTTAGGACCGCGAGGAATCGAAGAATATTAGGGCATTCTATTCAACTTTTTTTTCTACTTTTACACCCTCTTTTTTCTTAATTTAATTTTATAAAAACTCGTTTATTATCTTTAATTTTTTTTTCTTAAAAGAATTTATGTAGTTATAAAATTTTTTATGTGTTTTAATTAAAAATAGAATTACTTTTATCGACCTTATTTTATTTTCTTTTTTTTTTTTTTTTTTTTTCATCTTGTGGATATAGGTAGATAAGGTAGCTTTCTTTATGAAGAAGGAAAAATAAAATAAATCGTCTTGAGCTCAATTTTAAAAAAAGGAAACTTTTTATTCCCTAAAAACGTCGACGTTCGTTAATCTAATTTTTTTAAAAAAAGAAACTATAAAAAAGAGGGAAATTAAAATTACTATTTACGAACGAATAAAATTGAATTGAAAAACGGGAAAACTAAAAAAAAAACTTTTTTAAAATTCTTTCGTTTGTATGTAACACTTTGAAGAGACGGCGATGAGAAATGTTTGTTCGGCGTAACAGGCATTCGATTAAAAAAAAACTCTATCAATTAATCATTGGATGCTGGTATGCTCCATTTTATCATCCCTTTCAGCCAATCCAAGCCTTTCAAATAGTTCAAAATCAATGAAAAATACCTACGAAAAACCATGTCGAAATCCTCTAGTGTTCTTGCACAAAGAAAAAAAAATCAGTTTTTTTTCCCAAATTTTATTTTACACATAACTGGAAAAAAAATATCTTGACAATTTATCGCTTCGCGGTCTTTATTGGTCATCTACCTACTCGAGGAACGCGATATGTCGATCAGAAAAAAAAACTCGCGACCTTTTCGCGTGCACCCTTATAAATTATTCGACTCGCCGTAGCGATAGTAAAAGTTGTCAATAACGATGGAATATTTATCGTAATGATTTTTAAATTATTCAATTTTTTTCGGATGTAAGTTCTGAATGTAACAGGTGTGCAGCGAAATAGTGACTTCACTTTCAGAGGAAAAAGCTTTCTTTTTTTATAAATTCAAGATGTCTGGGAAAAAATTAAAATAGGGCCCAACGTGAAGTTGTTATCAATAATTTTTAATCGGTTTACAAATAAAACAATGAGGAAAATACTTAAGAAAACCCTACTTAAGAAAAAAATAAATAAATAAAAAGGAAAAAAAAATTGATAACATATTATCATCTAACTTATCAGTAATCACTGATAATTATATTACCTGTAAACAAGCATTTCGCCACGCCGCCAAGGGGAGCTTGAAAACGGGAGCACGGGCGCTTCATCTCTCCTCAAATTTTCTTTTGTCATACTAAACCCGAAAGAGTTGGTGGTCATGTTGGTTTAGTATCTCAAGCGCCTCGATTTTCAAAGAGACCCTGATTTTGTTTGGGTAGGCCTTTTAATTTTTTTTGGAACAAAATTTTTTATCGCATCAAAAAAATTAAATTAAAAAAAGGACTCACGCTATCGCCCCCAGCCACTTAGCCACCCAAATTTTGCTTAACGCCCGCCCCCCAGTAACTTCCCAGCGCCCCCGTTGAGAATCACTGGTTTACATGAAGAAAGAAATATGCTTACTTAAAAGATAAAAAATCTATATTTTTACCGGTTTGTAAAAGTTGAAACTGACAGGTTTTTCCCTGAGGAGGGGAAGGGAAAAAAAATTTAAATAAACATTCGGGCTCTCTCTGGACATTAGGTAACCTTTAAGAGAGGAATGGCCGCTACTTTTTTTATTCCCTTCCTCACCGCATTCTGTCCGAACCATTTGTTTCGGATTTTAAATTACAAAATAATTTTTCACGTAGATAACGAGCAGGATTTTTTAAAATTCATCTTTTAAAAAAAATTCAAATCCAGAAATGATTAGGTGAAACGAAAACGTTTTTTAAACCGTTTTATCTTCCTTAAAGAGAAGTTATCGTGATACCCTCCCTGGAAAAGGGTCCCCGTTACGTAAGATTGATTACTGATTAGTGATCATAATCATAAGGATGTCTGTGGCTTTTTGTGTCCTCGCCTTTTTCCAGAGCACTTTACAGCCGCGACAGTTTTTCACCGAACTTTTAAACCATCTTCTTTTTATAGTTCGCTTGACTTTTTGAGTGTGTGGTTGATGCTGACGTTTCCAGATTTTACCTTCCTTAAAGAACTTATTGTGATACCCTCCACGTACGGTTTTTGGGGAAGGGTCATCCAGACCCCGTAGGGTCAAATCTAATATTGATCTTTACCGATCTCAACTTTGTATGAGTTTTCTTTTTCTTTGTTAGCAATTAATTAATATTGATTGAACGTGGAACAAAAAAAAAAAAAAAGAATCTATCTACCTTTTCCCATAAATAAAAGAGACGATATTAATGGAAAGATTTAATTAATCCGTTTGTCTAATCACTCGGCTTGTACATGATTAAAATTGAACAACGGGAAAAGAGGGATGAGGCTTCTGGTTTTAATTTCGGTAATGGTGTTGTTTTGATGGCCAGCTCTGTATCAAAATGCCCTCTAGCGATTTTATCCAGAAAAAAAAAAGTTCTAGAAACTTTTCAGGTAAAAAAAATTCCAATTATTCGAGAATAAAAACACATTTTAAATCAAGTAGGATAAAATAATTAGCGGGAACTGGATTAAAATTAAAACTGTCACCGCGGACACAATGGACAAAAGAAAAAGTTTGAGATTTCGCCTTTTCAACGAAATTTTCATTTCAATTTAAAACCATCGGTTAACAGCAGTTTTAATTAAAAGTAACACTAGCTCAGGTTTCAGTTAATGAGGTTGCGTTTTAAATACAGAGTATTACCGTTGGGTACTCCCGGGGAAGGAAAAGGGGCGGGTGTGGCGGTGAAGGGTTCCGCGAAATTCAATGATCCCATTTGAAAGCGTTAAACACTCCTCCACAAAGGCTTTGTTAGCTTCTGAATTGAAAATCCTAAGCAGCTTATTATTATTCACTTTTAAAAAACCACCCCCGACGGTTAAATCGTCCATTATCATCAAATTTTATAATTTAAGATAGTTTTTTCCAAATTTTTTACCAATGATATCAACTTCCCCGCCCTGTGATGTACACTATAGAGAAAGAGCTGGGATGAAGCGCCAGTGCTCCCGTTTTTAAAGCTCCCCTTGGTGGCGTTTTATTAGAGAAAACACAGTTTTAAAAAATGTTTTGAATACTGAGGGAGGAATCCCTACGAAGAACCCGAAGACAAGCCACTTTTAAAAAATTTAAGGATATCAGAGTAATGGATTAGTCATCTAACTAATCAGTAATAACTGTAAAAAATCATTTCGGGACGCCGCCAAGGGGAGTTTTGAAAACGGGAATACGGGCGTAGAAGTTGATATCATTACTTTTTCTGGCTGCTGTAGAAAGGTTCTTGCTGGGTGTTTTTGATAGCGATTTTTTTTTGAATAAATCCAAGATTGTAGCTACAATATAATACTTTTAAAAATAAAATTTTATTAATCCCATAAAAATAAACTTATTATTATTTTTTTTCAGGTAGGTCCTTTTCCAGATTCAAAATATGCAAATTAAGGTAAAAAATATTCATATATTATTATTCAATTATATTTACAGGACTTGTGTTTTTAAAAGCTTTTAACTCATAATTAGTTTTAATTTTTTTTTCCCTCCTATAAGGGCTGTCAAGTGTAAATTAAATTAATTTAAATAATAGAATAAAGGGGAATAAGTCAATAAAAATTTTTAACGCTGATGAACCTTGTAATTTTTTTTTTTACGTTTCTTTTCCGAAGAGTTCAAATTGGAAAGAAAAAGTTCGTTTTATTGACCTTAGTTCTTACCCCAGTTACGAGCTTTTAAAAAAAGAATTTTATTTACTTTTTTTTTCTCTTTTTAATCCACCTTTTAAAATAAAACAAAAAACCCTTCAGGATCAAAAAAGGATTTCTAATAAAGATTTATAAAAAAATTTAAAAATTTAAATCTTTTTCCGTCAATAAACAATGAAGTACCTTTTGATTTCTAATTTTTTCTTATTTTCCTATTTTCTCTGCTATTATTATTTAATTTCCAAGTATTTTTTTGTTTAAATCAGAGTAGAGCATAATCGTAATCATATTATATTTGATTACGATTAGGGGGATATGATTAAAATTATGATTATAATCGTATTTAAAAAAAAATTGTTTGAGAAAAAATAGTTTAAATAATTTAGTCAGTGAGTAAAAATGAATTTTTTTTTTATCTCTCGAGTGCTTCTAATTTTTTAAGTATATTATGAGCATGCACATTTTTGACTAAAAGGGTTTGGAAGGGTCTGTTATTAAGAATTTTGTTTGAGAAGTCGAAATTATGATGACTTACGTTAACGGAGAGGGGAACATAAATGATTCCTAAAGGGCAGAATCAGAGTCCTCTCGAGGGGGTAAAGAAACAGCGGTTTTTTATTATTTATCTTCAAGTTTGAAAAAGGTTTTTTCAAGTATTGAAGAGGAGCTTTTTCCTTCTTCAAACACTAGATTATGAAATTACTATTTCCCTCCTTCGGTACATCAACCCCCTCCAGCTAAAATATTTCCTTGCAAAAGAAAAAAGATGGAATTCGCCTCCCCCTTTTTTTTCCCATACTTTTATTCATCAAATCGATTTTATTGTTCGCGTATTTGAGAAAGAACAGGACTTTTCTTCTACTCTGGTTTTTATCATATTTACTTCCCTGGTTCACGCTTCAGTGAATTCTTTTACCATATTTTCAATTCATGGTTTACCAATATTATAAAATAGACGTTTTTCAATAAATTGGATTATAAATTATAGCCAAGTAGGGTATGGCGGATAAGTTAATTTTTTTCTGTGAATATTTTTACCTTAGTAAAACTTCTTTTTGGTTGAAAAAGATTTAAAAGAAAACCCAAATACAACAAGAAGGTAGAAAAAATGAAAGCCTTCGCCCAGCCGGGCCACACGAAACGGGCGTGAGCGGCCAGAATTTCCTAGTACGATAATTATTTGGTGTACAAAATGAAACTCGGCTAAAATCTACAAAATTCAAATTTACCCTGTGGCTGAGTTTCATTTTGTACACCTAATAAATAAAAATTGTAGGAAATTCTCTATAAATTTGTACTTAATTATTTTTTTAGGATGCACCATTTTCGGAAATTTCCTTTTTTTTAAATAAATTTATCTTGAAAACAGTGCGTCCTAGAGAAAAAATGAGTAGAATAAAAATTAAAGAGAATTAAATTTCCAACGGATTTTATTTAGTGCATTTTTTCAATATCTGTAACGGTTTACGATTTACAAGCCTTTAAAAATTAACCTTCTTAATGGTTATACTTCAATAACCTTCTTACACGGAGAAGGTCAACTTTTGATGGACTTTAACGCCTAGAATGTTCAAAATTTTGAAAAAATGATTAGGTGTACAAAATGAAACTTTACAAAATTCAAATTTAGCCTGTGGCTGAGTTTCATTTTGTACACCTAATATTATTGATAAATATGATTTTGGGAAAGCTGATTTTTTTGGGTGACTGTGTCGGATTAATCATTTTTTGAAAATCTTATTCAAAGACTGTTTACTTTTATGTTCTAAGATTTAATATTATTATAATTTAGGTTGGGATTTAAAAAAAAATGAAATATTACATTTTTATACTTAAAAAAAGTCAGTTTATAAACCGTAAAAAAGGGGCGAGTAATATTACAAAATGGTACACAGATCCTCAACCCCTTTTCTGTAGAAATCGTCTTTTCACCGTTTGATTTATGCATTTTAGGTTCACATTAAAAAGTCATAAAAACGGATAATCTCGTTTAGATGTAAAAATACACTTTCCACCCAAAGTTTGAGTCTAGACTGAACTAAATTTAATTTAAAGTTTTAAAAAAGTTGTTAAAAGCTTTTAAATTTTTTTTTTCCCGTTCATACAAGCCCTTATAAAGAACGTTCAGTAAATGAATAGTAGGTCGCAATTAAACTCATCACATACCTCGTAATTGACAAAATCTCTGGCCTATTCAAATCTTAGGTTTTAGTTATTAAAGAGGGCGAGGCCTTTGGAAAAGGACAACTTTCAAATTAGATGAAAGTGGGCGGCTTTTCCACTCCCTCGCCCCCACTGGATGAAACTTAATCAAAAGTTATTTTTTGTATAATGGGATTTATCCGACTTAGATAACAAAGCTTTAAAAGTAATTCTAAGTCAGTTGTAACTTTTAAAGTTATTATTACTTAAAAAACGTCACTGAATCTACTTTTTTTCCGTCACATAATTTTTGTAATTAAGAAAATTTAAAAGAGGGAGAACTTGGCTTTTTTTAGAATGAAAGAAAAGGAAGAAATCAAATAAATAAAGAGAAGGGGAGTTTAGGCGACTTATTTGTCACCGTCACGATGGCACACAACCTGAATGATGAACCAATTTTACGGCCGATGACTTTGATCAATCTACCGTTGAGAAACTCCTTTTTTGTTACTTTATTTTCTAATAATATAATGACTGCTAATTAAATCTCTATAAAAATAAAATATTCCTAAATTTCTTTCGATTATAAAAAATAATCTCCGAGATTCTTTGGAAGTCAATTTTTTTATTAAAATGGCTCAACCCTCAAAGCTATAGCGGGATTTTTGAGAAAAAAAGGGTTTATTCTTTTTTAGAAAAATTTTATTAACAATAAAATTAATTTTCATTTTAATTTTTATTGCGTGCGTTTTCCGCAAAGGGGGGTTACTATCACATAATTTACCAATAATGGAGGAACGTACTGGTTTGAAGAGCTTCCAACAAAACTTCCTTAAAGATAAGTATCTATGCTATTAAAGCATTAAGTATCTATATAGGAGGGGGAAGTATAACGGAGGGGACGTAAAACGTAGGGGGAAGTATATGGGAGGGGAAGTATAACGGAGTGGGAAGTTTATGGGAGGGGAAGTATAACGGAGGGGGAAGTATAAGTGAGAGGAAGTATATGGGAGGGGAAGATTAAGTGAGGGGTAGTATAACAGAGGGTGAAGTATAACGGAGGGGGAAGTATAAGGGAACGAAAGTATAACGGAAGGGGATGTATAAGGGAGGGAAAGTATAAAGGAGAATTTTCCAA
Source organism: Orius insidiosus (assembly GCA_014119065.1). Lineage (NCBI taxonomy): Eukaryota > Metazoa > Arthropoda > Insecta > Hemiptera > Anthocoridae > Orius > Orius insidiosus. The sequence continues at coordinate 64,347 of JACGAQ010000895.1, read as the reverse complement.
GTTTGTTTTTTCGAAAAATTTTCCGAGTTTTCCTATTTTTTTTTCGAAAATTTTTCCAAGTCTTTTTTTTTTTCGAAAAATTTTCAAAGTGTCAAGGTAGAAATAATGGGCTCTTTGGCCTATGGATGTGCCTCTCGTAGTGCGAAGAAGTACGAAATTTCTCGCCGATTTTTAACGAAATCGCCCTCGTTACATTCTTCTTCACCGGCTAAAGAAATTTGTGTGAAAATTAGGTGAAAATCGGATGAAAACTGTGTTCCGGAAAAATGCTACGGACGGCCTAACGGCCGGACGGCCGGCTGGCCGGCCGGCTGGCCGGCCGGAACCACAGACAGAGTTTAGATCGGTAAAGATCAATATTCGATTTGACCCTCCGGGGTCGGGAAGACCCCTCCCCAAAAACCCGACGTGGAGGGTATCACAATAACTTCTTTCAGGAAGTTAAAAATGATCGTGATAACTGGTATCTCACGACGCGTTTCGGCTTAAAAAGCCTCGTCAGGTGAGCTATTCCCTCACAATCATTTCTATCTTTTCACTGTCCCTCTATCTCCGAGGGACTAGCTCACCTGACGATGCTTTTTAAGCCGAAACGCGTCGTGAGATACCCGTTATCACGGTCATTTATTCCTCCATTGGTTAATTATATGATAATAAAATTAATTTTTAAATTCACCTCTCACTTTTTCATTGCAAAAAAAAATTTTTCTCATTTTTTCCTCAAAACATCCGATTATTCCAGTATTTTGCCTTTTCATTGATATCATGTTTTTGGGCGTTTTCCTCACTTTTTCCCTTACACAACCCCTTTTTTCTGGCTATGAATTCGTCAAGATATCCTCATTATGATTTTTAGTCGATCTTCATGGCTTTCCAAAAAAGAAATATTCGTTTTTAGGGCAAAAAAAAGAAAATTCAATTTTTTTTCACTTTTTAATGACTTATTGCTGTAAATCGGAATAATTAATATGGAAATTGATTGGCGAAGTTGAATTAAAAGTTTGTTTCGAGGTTGTCATTTATGTCAATGGGTTTTTTCATTCCGTTTTTGGAAGAAACAAGCGCTTTACTCGAAGTAGAAGCAATTCCATTTAAGGGAAAAGAGAGAGAAAAAAAAGGAAGAGAGGAAAAAGGGCAACAAGGAAAAGTAGTTTTGGAAACAAGGAGGTGAAAGGAGGTTGGGACTGCTCTTTGATAACTCTCCAGGGACTAAAGTCGCTCCGTTACCGTTTTACGGTTTAGGGGAAAATTTTTTTTTATTCATTTCTGCTTTGACGTTTGCGAGAAGGGCTCATTATTTCCGAGAATTCCCTTCCGGACCTTGTTTACAGGCGGCGGGGCTACTCGCTATCTAATTCAGAAGAAAATCTCGAGCTCCCTCTTTTCATCTCGGACACTTTTCTCTGTAATAAACTCTAGTTTAGGAAATGAGAAACGGTTAATTGTTCAACTTTCATTAAACCTCCCATTACGGTTGGACGATTTAATTTTTAATTTTAACTTCCGCCCCGCCTGAACAAAGAAGTTGATGGTTTCGTGACAAATTTGTTTTCACTGAAAACCTACTTTTATTACACATACGAGAGGACCGATAAGAAATAGACAAAAATCGAAATTTTGCAAATTCTCACGCCTCCCGAAAAGCAAAAGTGTGAAATTTTAAAAACTGCGCTGCGGGCCAATTTTCACCAAATTTTTACCAAATACTCCTTAGGTATATTTTTTTTTTTCCAAATTTTTGGTGTAATAGAAAAAAAGTTTTTTTAGTAGGAAGAAATTTCATACTTCCACCCTTGGCGAGATGGACATCCCTTGGGCAGAAAGCCTATTATTTCTACCTTGATATGTACTTCGATAAATTTTTGAAAAAAAAAATCGGGGAATAACTGAAATATTTGAAAAAAAAAAATTTTTTTTCCTTAATACTTGAAATTGTTCTTACCCTCCTTTATACTTCCCCCTCCTTGAAATTTCCCTCCTATATACTTCCCCCTCCTTTAACTTCCCCTCCGTTATGCTTCCCCTCTTCTATGCTGTTCCTTTCTCTGTTGGAAACTCTTTAAACTACTAATTTTTTTTCCACTTAATTTTTTTTTTTTTATTTTAAATTTTGTTAATCTAAAGTTTTCTTGTTTTATAAATATAAATGTTTAGGATTTCGCTATGAATTAATTAAAGACAAAGGAAGCCACGGTGAAGAATTTTCGCAATTAATACTTTTGTAAAAGTTTCCAACTAGCCCACTCCGAGCAGTTTAAGAACTTGTTGCTTGGGAAAGTGAAGTTTGTTCGCGCAACTATCAACGGTCACTTTCCAGGCATAATTTATTATATAACCCCCTAAGCCCGGGATTAAAATCTCGTTTTATATTTCAATTTAACACTTTCGCCTTTGAACTCCATAAAGTTTACGGAATGGCGTGAGATTCAACTGCAAAACGTGAGATAAGGAATGCGAAGATTGACGATCCCAAGATTTAATTAGAAGAGGGAGTGGCCACTGGAAATGCCTTAAAAACTGCACTCTATGTTATTAGCTCGTAATAAAGGGTGTTCTTCTTTACCTTCAATTTTATAGGTCAAATCGAGAAAAGTAGGCTCAGCAAGCAGGTGTCGATCCTAAGAAACTATTAGGTGTACAAAATGAAACTCGGCTAAAATCTACAAAATTCAAATTTACCCTGTGGCTGAGTTTCATTTTGTACAACTAATAAATAAAAATTGTAGGAAATTTAATTCTCTATAAATTTGTATTTAATTATTTTTTCTAGGATGCACCATTTTCGGAAAATAATTTTTTTTAAAAATAAATTTTTCTTGAAAACAGTGCGTCCTAGAGAAAAAATGAATAGAATAAAAATTAAAGATAATTAAATTTCCAACAGATTTTATTTAGTGCATTTTTTCAATATCTGTAACGGTTTACGATTTACAAGCCTTTAAAAATTAACCTTCTTAATGGTTATACTTCAATAACCTTCTTACACGGAGAAGGTCAACTTTTGATGGACTTTAACGCCTAAAATGTTTAAAATTTTGATAAAATGAACTACTAGGTGTACAAAATGAAACTCGGCTAAAATCTACAAAATTCAAATTTACCCTGTGGCTGAGTTTCATTTTGTACACCTAATAAGTGCATCATTTTGGGGGAAATGATCCTTTTTACAACTTGAATGCTCATTCCCAGTTCCCCCTTGGAGAAAAAATTAGGTATTTCTCAATATGAAGAAAAGAAAAAAAATTATTATTTTTTAAGGTGTGGGGGGACATAAAAATTCCAAGATCTTAGAGTTAAAAAACTAATAAGATTGATGAGACAGTTAATTAATTCAGACTTAAGAAAGTTCTATTGTCTCGAAATTAAATTAATTAAAATCGATATCTTTTAATTTAAAAAAAAAAGGAGAATTTCACGGCTGAGGGCTTTTTAGATTTATCTCTGGGAATTTCTCCCCTTCCCGAAGGCGATATTCGACATCTTAAAATAGTAATCATCGATCTCATGAAATTCAATCAAGTTTTTATATTCGTTGGGGACGCGGAGAGTATGAACTCTTATAGGAAAAGAACAGAAGGAAAGCTATTCGCAAATACAAATATAGAGGGAGAGACAAAACTAACATTGAAACTCCAACAGAATCCCTAATGTTGCTCACAACAAAGAATACTTGAGCGGAGAAAAGGAAAAAAGTTTGACCTCAAAACTTTTTTTTTTTCGTCCGACGGTTAAAAAAAAGAAAATTTATTAAATTCCATTTTTACTTGAGACATTTTCTTAAACTTCATTTTGGGCAAAACGAACCTTCTAAAAATAAAAATAAATTTAAAATAGAGGCCTGGAATAATATAGGAGGGGGAAGCATAATTAAGGAAGTATAATTATAAGTAAAGGCATTCCAAAATTCATTTTTATTTTTTTATGGATTCCAGTTTTTACCAAAATATACTCCTTGTATTTTATCAAAATTGACAAATTTTTTAACTTCCTTAAAGAAGTTATTGTGATACCCTCCAGGACAATTTTTTGTGGAAGGTTCTTCCAGACCCCGGAGGTTCAATTCGAATATTGATCTTTAACGATCTCAACTTTGTCTGTGGTGCTAAAATTATCATTTTAGTAGGGAGAAATTTCATACTTCCACGCATTACGAGAGGGACCTCTCTTGCGCAAAAATCCCATTATTTCTACCTTGACACTTAAAAGAATTTTCGAAAAAAAAAAAAAAAAAAAAAAAAAAAAACTTGAAAAAATTTTCAGAAAAAAAAGCGTTTTAATAAAGAAAACTTGGAAAATTTTATCGAAAAAAAAAATAACCTTCCCCCTTCGTTATGCTTCCCCCTTGCATTATAATTCCCCTCCCTTATACTTTCCCAGCCTTATATTTAGCCTTCCTTATACTTCCCCTCAGTTATACTTCCCAATCCCTTATACTTCCCCCTCCGTCGTCCTTCTCCGTTGTACTTCCCCTCCCTTATACTTCCTTCTCCTATATTTTTATTTCTCTTTAAGGAAGTTTTGTTGGGAGCTCTTCAAACTAGTACTTTTTCCCCATCTTTTTGGTTCTTTTTTATCGAAAATATAATTAAAATATAATTTTGGGTGTGTTTGCTTGTTACTCGTGGCCTGGCTGGGCGAAGACTTTTTACTTTTTCTACTTTCAAACTTGAAATTTTTTTTCGATACTACGGGCGAAAAATGATTTATTTTTGCTACTTTTAGGAAGTTTTCGCAGACTACATCATTTTTTTAAATTTCTGAGTTGAAAATAAGCCAAATCTCGAGCCCTAATTAGCTTGTTAAAATTCCATACTCCCGTTTTTCCACCTTGTTTTCCTCAAAAACCACTTTTAAGTTGTTCAGAAATTTTAAAGGAATCCACATGCTTCGACGAAAATTTCTGAAGTTTTCTAAACGCAAAAAAAAAATCTTTTAACTTTTTAGAGAAGCTTATTTTTATTTTAATTCAATTGATATGTTTTATAGTTTAAAATAATTAATTCAGAAATGAGTCTCTCTGTAGTTTGCGGGGAAAGGCTAAAATGTTAACATGGTAGGTTCGTTATCATAATTAAAAGCCCAACCCCGTCGAAATCCTTCCCCTTCTCGTATTCAGTATATCGCCTCGAATTACTCGGAGTACCTAAAATGACGTTAATTACTAAAGTTTTCAATTATGTCGGACGGCGTATTAAGACGAGAAAAGGGGATGGCCCATACATGAAAGCGTATTTTCGCTAAGCTAAGCGGGACCAAACTAACGACTTAAACTTTACCGTCGCACAAGCGTTTTCGTGTGAGCTGCTCGATTTTAAAGCGGAGATATCTCATGATCGAAAAGTCGAAACAATGCTCGCACAAAATTGATAGTGTAGGTTATAAATTAGGTTGTAAATGTGTTAAAAAGTCATTGAATGTCTCCCAAGCGGTTACCGGATAACGCCTCCGTAAATTATGAGTTTCGCGTGCTCCGATATAGAATGGGATGGGAATCGATTGAAATTTTGTCGGGAGTTAAAACGTAAAAACTTGCATAAAAAGAACGTCTCATATGCCTTCCGAAAAATATATTATTTGCACCTTTGGTGTACAAAATGAAACTCGGCTAAAATCTACAAAATTCAAATTTACCCTGTGGCTGAGTTTCATTTTGTACATCTAATAAATAAAACTTGTAGGAAATTTAATTTTCTATAAATTTGCACTTAATTATTTTTTTCTAGGATGCACCATTTTCGGAAAATAATTTTTTTTTTAAATAAATTTATCTTGAAAACAGTGCGTCCTAGAGAAAAAATGAATAGAATAAAAATTAAAGAAAATAGAATTTCCAACAGATTTTATTTGGTGCATTTTTTCAATATCTGTAACGGTTTACGATTTGCAAGCCTTTAAAAATTAACCTTCTTATTAAAAATTAACCTTCAGAATGGTTATACTTCAATAACCTTCTTACACGGCGAAGGTCAACTTTTGATGGACTTTAACGCCAAAAATGTTTAAAATTTTGAAAAAATGAACTACTTGGTGTACAAAATGATTTAAATTCCTTAAAGAAGTTATTGTGATACCATCGACGTCGGGTTTTTGGGGAAGGGTCCTCCAGTTTTTTTTCCATTTTCAGATTCTAGACCTCTAGGTGAATACACCCATATAATTTTTATGTTGAGTTCGCCATTTTTCCCCCTTTAAATACGTAAAAACCGAAACTTTAAAATGCGAATATCTCGAAACTACGTTTTGTCGAGTTCGCCCTTCGTACCCGGAGCGCCTCAATTTATCTATAAAATCTTGTTTTAAACTGCATTCGGACATTAAAAACTAAAAACAATGAAAAAATAATTTTTCTCCACTGTGGCCTATCCTTCAGAGCACTGTGCGATGGAGCGTGACTTTTCGGGGTTTTCGCTTGTATCTTCAAAACGGTACGTCGTAGCCAAAAAATGTATTTTAGAAAATGAAAGGTGATTAAACTTAGGTACTACAAATTAGACCATATCTTTTTTCTAGTCCCAGGTTTAGATCGACTGGAACACATGAGGTTCCGTCCTTCCATTGCATGTTCTATCTCCGACCGCAATTTTCATCTGAGTTTCACCAAATTTTCACAGGATCTTCCTTTTGTAGTAATTCTTCTTTTAAACTAAGTTACCACCGCCCATCTCCAGACTAGATCTACCCATTTACGGCAATTTTAAGGAGAAAGAAGGAAGTCTCCACTTTTTGACTGTATATAGTTCTATATTTAGCGTCAAAACTGTTTTTGAGCTCATGAGAAAAGCTAAAATTGGAATTGCAATTAAGAGCAAATAAGTTACGTTTTTTTTTATCGTGGGGGGACCTTTCGTTTGACGCTCAAAGGGAATTTTAAAATAGAATGAATTTTAATGGGATTTAAACTAGAGAATCGAGAGTATTGCCAGGAAAGGGGTGGAGCTAAGTCCGGGACTTGATTAAGCCCCACTTAGTCCCTCTAAATCAAGTCCCTACCGGCTGTCGGTCTGATTGCCAACTAATTTTCAAACGAGGAGATTCTCCCAGCTCCCCTCCACCCTTTATCTACCTGACCAACACATTTTCACTCCCTCCGGGGACTTCCGTTTAAACACGAAGGACAAACTCATGCCCATTTTAACAGAAAAATAAATAGGGAATAAACAAGGTAGACATATTCACTAAATGGGTTACGTCCTGGTGAAGTCAGAGTCCTTGACCAATGTCCTATAGAGGAAAACCTCTTTTTCACCATGCAGAAAAACTCTTTTATTAGGTGTACAAAATGAAACTCAGCCACAGGGTAAATTTGAATTTTGTAGATTTTAGCCGAGTTTCATTTTGTACACCTGGTAGTTCATTTTTTCAAAATTTTAAACATTTTAGGCGTTCAAGTCCATCAAAAGTTGACCTTCTCCGTGTAAGAAGGTTATTGAAGTATAACCATTTAAGAAGGTTAATTTTTAATGGCTTGTAAATCGTAAACCGTTACAGATATTGAAAAAATGCACAAAATAAAATCTGTTGGAAATTTAGTTCTCTTTAATATTTATTTTATTCATTTTTTCTCTAGGACGCACTGTTTTCAAGATAAATTTATTTCTTAAAAAAATTATTTTCCAAAAATGGTGCATCCTAGAAAAAAATAATTAAGTACAAATTTATAGAGAATTGAATTTCCTACAATTTTGATTTATTAGGTGTACAAAATGAAACTCAGCACCAGGGTAAATTTGAATTTTGTAGATTTTAGCCGAGTTTCATTTTGTACACATTTTTGGGGGGGGGGGGGGGGGGGTAAAATGAAGATTTATTACTTAGCAGAACAGGTGAGGAGAACCCATATTTCACCTTATGCACTTACTATTGGTGGGAAAAAAATTTAAGTAAATTCTATTCAATATTAGAAGAATGTGAAGAAAGTTGATTTGAGAAGATTTGACCAATAGTAAGGCTCTAGCGCATTACAAGCATTTAAAAATTAACCTTCTTAATGGTTATACTTCAATAACCTTCTTACACGGAGAAGGTCAACTTTTGATGGACTTAAACGCCTAAAATGTTCAAAATTTTGAAAAAATGAACTACTTAAATGTAAAAAGTAAACCCCCCTTGTTTTTATGAGAAATTGATTGAAATTAACGAATTAAAATTAGAAATAAACGAGTTAAATTAACTTCATTATTTTAAATAAGAACCCCTATTTTTGATTTCATATTCGTAATCTGCGTAATATTTCAAGTTGATTTGACTATTCATATAACCTCTTTGGACAACTTAAATAAAATGAAAAATTTGGCGTTTTTGGTACGGTAGATCTCCGCCAAGAAGAATTTTGATCAAACCCCAAAAAACCGTACAAAGAGGGTAATTCAATAAATTCTCTTTGAGAAAGCTGATACGCAGCGAACACTTTTGTAAAAGCTTTGAAAAGACAATCGATAAAATTTTAATTTTTTGAAATACCAGAATGATTTGTAAACATGATAAATGCCTTTTTGAGTCTCATTTTATAAATGATTTTCGGTGTAAGTGAAAATAACAAATGATCCAAGGACAAAAGATTCAATTTTCCAAATGTAAACGGAGTAATCAATCCTGGCCGTCTTGTTATTTAAACCCCGTATTTTGATTGAAAGAGAAACAAGATGAGATATTGTTTCATAAACGAAAGTTAATTTACCTTCATTTTTTTTCTCTCTCCTGTGTTTATCTTTTCCGACGATGTTTTTTCGAATAGAAGACGCGAGGGAGATATTCGTAAGGATTTAATATTTTCAAGAGTTTAAAGGGTTTCATGAATAAAACAATCTTTTCGCCCCGTCTAACCCACGGGAACGGGGTTTTAAAATCGTGACGGACTTATTAGATATGATAATGACTTTGTCAATATTTAACAGGCTTAAAAAATTGAAGCTCTGGAAAGCTCGGCTAAAAAAATTACTCAATTCATTTTAACTTTATAAAAAATCGGTTTTTCCTTTAATCCCCCTTGGGGTTCAATTAAAAATAAAAAAAATTACCGTTCACAAAAAGACGAAATTTAACAAAAACCCAGGGGAAACCAATTCAAAATGGCTCTTTATTTTCTGTTTTTAAAGTTAGAATAGAAAAAAAAATCTGACTAAAAAAAACTTTTTACCTACTTTGTTCTACTTCACGTCACTGTCTGAACTAAGTTTAAAAAGTGGATTTGACAACATTAATCAAAGGTGAAAGTTAAAACTTGATACTCCGCGAAAATTAAGATATCCGTCAACTTGTCGCGACCAGCCAAAACTGCCTTTTTTAACGTTTTAAAGGCGATTCAATTGAACAATTTTACAAATATCAACTTGCTCAAAGAGAAGTTATTGCATTACCCCTCCATATTCGGTTTTTTAGGGTTTCCAGGTTCTTCCATGCTTCGTGGAGGAAGAAGATTGATTTTGGACTTCAGCGCGAGCTTTCAAGTATTTTTGATCCCTTTTTTTTTTTTTTTTTTTTTTTTTTTTTTTTTTTTTTTTTTTTTTCAAAATGCAAGCCGAAATGCAAAATATTGGTGTACAAAATGAAACTCGGCAAAAATCCACAAAATTCAAATTTACCCTGTGGCTGAGATTCATTTGTACACCTAATAAATAAAAATTGTAGGAAATTTAATTCTCTACTTTGTACTTTATTATTTTTTTTCTAGGATGCACCATTTTCGGAAAATAATTTTTTTCAAAAATAAATTTATCTTGAAAACAGTGCGTCCTAGAGAAAAAATGAATAAAATAAAAATTAAAGAAAATTTAATTTCCGACAGATTTTATTTAGTGCATTTTTTCAATATATGTAACGGTTTACGATTTACAAGCCTTTAAAAATTAACCTTCTTAATGGTTATACTTCCTTAACCTTCTTACACGGAGAAGCTCAACTTTTGATGGACTTTAACGCCTAAAATGTTTAAAATTTTGAAAAAATGAACTACTTGGTTTTAATGAAACTCGGCTAAAATCTACAAAATTCAAATTTACCCTGTGGCTGAGTTTCATTTTGTACACCTAATTGTTTGAAAGCACGAGGGAGGTAATTTTTTTCCTCTTGCAAAGATTGCTCGTTTGATTGTTTTCCTCTCCGAATGTGGTTTCCTCAGAAAATGAGAGCCCTAGGATGTTTATGGTACCTCAATAGCTACCTTGAAAAAACAAAAAGAAATCCTAAGGATTCCTTTTATTTAAAGGAACACTTCAAAGGAGGTTGCGAAATAAAAAATGCAATGGAAGGATTTTCAAGGAAGCCTTGAAAAAAGGGCTCCTTAGCGGAATTGTCTATTTTCGTGAGGGTATTTTAATAACTTTCAAATTAAGTTACTGTGGTTTTTTAAAAAGAAAAATGCTTTTCAAAAAGAGGAATTTCCCCAATTGTTTCTGCACCTTTGATTTCCGTTGGAAAACGAACGATCCTGACCTTAATCAAAGTTGGAATCCAGGAAATTGGAAGCGGTTGGCTTTTCTTGTAGTAAACCCAATGAAACCGGCCTCGATTACGTCTGACCTGATTAAGGGGCGAGGGGAGAGGCGGTGGGAGCTAAAAAAAATCGAAATCTCGCCAATAAAGTGGTCAAGAGAAAATAAAAAAAAAGTTTAAATTATGTAAGGTGAAATGGAGTCTAATGCAATTTTTATATAAAAGGAGGGAAAGACTGAAAGGCTCCGAAAGTAACGCGAGAAGGGCAACCGTATCTCGGGATAGTCTCTGAGGGAGAAAAGATGGGAGAGAGAGGATAAGGAAGCTTCGAACACTCTGCTTAAACATCAACGGCCCCAGTCACTTACAAGCCTCCTCCGCCGAAATCACTTCTCGACCCAACGTTAAGTGCCCTCCTTTATCTTTCCTGATAACGCCCCACTAGGAGTCCAGAGAGTGGATTTTATTTATACTTTAAACCTACTTTTTTTTATATCTATTAAATATTTTCTCGTAAAAAAGTTTGATGAGTAATTATTAAAGGTGGGAAAATAGAGTAAGATGAGGTAAGACTAGGAAGTGTTCTTTGCTAAGGTTATTATGAGGGTTAATTTTTTTCAATAATTAAAAATAATAAAAATTAAATTCGAATGATCTTTTTAATTAATAATTATCGACTGTTAAAATAATTTTTTTGTTAAAATTATATCAAGTCCCCAGATCATTAAATTAGTATTCATGGAAGTAACCTGTAAGTGTGAAGGAGGCATGTAAACGTCATTCATTGCACTTCAATTAATACTACATTAGCCTGAATCGACCCTCCAACTCCGACTAATTAGACGAATAGATTTCAAAGAAGAGAAGTTTAGATTTTTAATCACTTCCTCATTTAAACTTCCTAAAAGAAGTTATTGTTATATCTGAAGCGAATATTATATTTCGGATGAAATAATATTTCGTATGAAATAATTCGTATGAATTTTTTATTTAACTAAACTGAATCTGATATTTTAAATCATATGGTAGCGGACCGAGCCGCTACAACTACCTCCCCCCTACGGTTTTTTTTAAGCGGTTTAAGTCGTACAAAGGCGAGGAACACGCTGTGGTTGAAGTCCAGGTTGTAAGGCGAACGAGCATGTTCGAAAGGTGAAAATGGACAGAACGTAGAAGGTGTAGGGATATTATTTTGACGCGGAAGAATTTCTTCTCGCTTGCAATGTGAGGTTGAAGATCGAGTTGAAATAGTATTGACGTAATTAGTCCTCGAATTTTGTTCTTTGGGCGAATGTTTCTTGTCGGTGTTCATGATTGCGTTCAATTCTTCGATTTTAGATTGAATCAAATTTTCAATTCTTCTAATAGACAAAATTGTTCGTTAAACTGAGTTTTCTTGAAGTTGGACGATGTTAATTTGGTAGTTTCTTGTGTTTGTTCTTTAATTTTGATGTTTTGATGGGTGTGTATCAGACCATTCACACGGTTTTTTGCATTTTTCTGGTCGACATTTTCTTCCAAATTTGAAATGATAAAAGCAAAATTTGCCTCTAGGATTGAATTTCCTATTTGACTTAAGATGATTCTGTTCGGATTGAGTGTACGTATTTTGTATGTTTTTGACGATGTAGGAAATAATTTACACGGAGAAACACATTTCCGTGCTTTCGCACCGTACGTCGCATGATAGAAGCAAAGATCAGATGACTTTGATGAATGACTTTGATGATATCGTTTACGTTCCGATCGAGGCTGAAAATTCTTCGACGTTTGGCCGTGCTTTCGCACCGTACGTCGCATGATAGAAGCAAAGATCAGATGACTTTGATGAATGACTTTGATGATATCGTTTACGTTCCGATCGAGGCTGAAAATTCTTCGAGGAGTCCTTTGTCGACTGTCCACTTGTCGCCTGAGTTACCTGTCCACTTGCCGACTGAGTTACTTGATCAGTTGTCGCAACGCGTTGGGAGGCCACTGCGCATACCCGATCATCCCTCCTCAACAACTCACGATCAGCATAGTCATCAGCACGTTTGGCTAACACGGACAAATCCTGTTCACCGCCGGCACCAATTACATGAACCATGGGCAGCGGCAACTGAAACTGCCAAAGCGTGCGCAGCACCTCATCATTAAACCGTCCCTGTGCTAAGCGCTTAATTTCCTTCAAAAGGAAGGAAGGCTTCTTATCCCCCAGTTGCAGACCCTGAAGAATCTTCATTAAAGAGGTGTCTTGCGACAGCGAATACTCAGCTAGTAAACCTCGCTTCAAGTCGTATACTTTTCGTTTTCCGTGGATGCAAGACGATGTCAACATCCTGCAGTACCTGCTCCGGTAGGGAAATGACCAATAAGTCTACTTTAATTGATCCTCGTTGTTCCTAGACCGGAACAAGCTTTCTATTCGCAAAAACCAGGTAGCCGGACAGTCCTGTTAAATGTAGGCAACGAGACATTTATGTGTTGTTGTTGCTGCTGCATTTTACGAAAACGAAAACGAAATGTACGAAAAAAATCGATAATAAATTTACGAACGTTGAAATTAATAACGTTGAAACGTTAATCGTATCGTCGTCTTGACGTTGAAAAAGAAAACGAACGTTGAAAAATTAAGCAACTTACGTTCTTACGAAGGGGTCACCAATTGAAGCGGATATTATATTTCGGATGAAATAATATTTCGTATGAAATAATTCGTATGAATTCTTTTATTTAACTAAACTGAATCTGATATTTTAAATCATATGGTAGCGGACCGAGCCGCTACATATCCTCCGGGTTTTTTGGGGAAGGGTCTCCCAGACCCAGGAGGGTCAAATCGAATATTGATCTTTGTCAGTAGTTCCGGCCGGCCGTAGCATTTTACGGCCTCAGTTTTGAGCCGATGTTACACCCTGTAGGTTTTCAATTCATTATCTACCGCACTTACGATAGGAAAGGGAATGTTTTGAAAGAAAAACAGGATTAATGGACGACGGATATACATAATAATATACGAATTGCTAAGTCAATAAAATAATGCATCATATGTGTAAAATTTCGAAGAAATTTATAAAAAAATTGTTCCACGACCTCGAAAAATCTGAAAAAATCTGAGTAGTAAAAATAGGTTCTTTACAGTCTGTATTAATTTTCGTAATGGCGCTTCTGAGGGGACTATTTTTTGGGGGCTTTTAAAGTTTTCAAACTTAAAATTCTTGCATGTGAGGTCGAAAGAAATTGTAAAAAAATACTTAAAGATGCGTCTTTAGTCGCTCTATAACTCACGAAAAAGCTGTGCTCTGTAGGACAGTTAGTTCTCGAGATATTTGAATTTTCTGAAATCGGAAAAAACCCATTTTTCAAGGAAACCATTGAAGTTTTTGATCTGAAAATGTCATCTTTTACTCTAATAGAGACACATCTTTAGAATTTTTTCGGGCAAATCGGTGTAAGGGCCAAAATGCCGTTTTATCACGCTATAGCCTTTCATACTTCCACCCTATGAGAAGATAAATATGTAACTTTAAAAAATTCTTCGGAAAAAAAAGATTGGAAAATTAAAAAACGCACTTCTAATACTTAAAAATTATTAATATTCTTCCTGCATTATAATCTCCACTCCTTATACTTCCCTCCTTATACTCCCCCTCCTTATACTTCCCCCTCCTATGGTTCAATATATTTATGAGTTCCGTCGGGCCCGGCCCAGAATCGTACTTTAAATGAGTGTTTAAAAGAAAGAATAGGTTGGTGAAAGTCGATTCCATGTCGTGGGGCATTAAGACTCCGAGGGGCGGAATCGTAATTTAAAGAGTGGGAAGCGTGACCCCGGGTGGATTGGTTGTAATGCGATGGTAATGAGAGATTCTGGAGGGACCCACCAGGAGTTCTCCCACCCCCAGTTCACCCAACCTCCTAATGCCTGTCCTATTCATGTACAAGTCTCATTATGTGGTTCATTCAGGCGATGACATGGCATTTATAGCCGTCCGCAAACCTCATTTCACCAACTCTTATCCCCAACCCCCAGGGTGTCTTCTTGTTATACAAATCGGGAGGTATTATTATAAAAGCGCTTAAAATGACACGTTTGTATCAATCGCCTTTTTATTCAATTGACAATTTACCTAATAGGATTACTTAAAATTTATCAATATAGATTTTCTAATTTACTAAAGCACTAATCCTAGAAAGGCTATAAATTTGATCGCACTGTTTTCCAAAAGGCTTTTCACTTAACGTCAGTTTATTATAATTAAATTCCTATTTGGATAAACACAACAATTATTGACAGACGATATTTTAGTAATTTTAAAAATTAGGTAATTTCCGAAAAAGGAGGACTCTAATAGTTGCGATTTTCGCCAATTACCATACAAATTCAAATGTAATTTCTTCATCAAAAAACCGAGAAAAACTCCAGGAAATCCGAAAAAAATGGGATTTCATATTCAGAAAACCGAGAAAAAAAACTGAATACAAGTAAAAAAAGGGTATCTCACGACGCGTTTCGGCTTAATAAGCCTCGTCAGGTGAGCTATTCCCTCTATCACAATCATTTCTATCTTTTCTCTGTGGACCTATCTACGAGAGAATTAGTGGAAACTGCGGGAAGCTGGAGACAAATCGTCCCCCAAAACCTCAACGCCGCCACTTCTCTAAGAGATAGATCCACTCACCACCTCCTTATTGGTTTTTATGACAGAACTGCTGCCAAGGCATTACTTTACTTACTTTAATTTTGATTGCTATTCGCAAATTGATTTTAATATCAAACAATTAACCAATAATAGAGGAAGAAATGACTGTGATAACGGGTATCTCACGACGCGTTTCGGCTTAATAAGCCTCGTCAGGTGAGAAGTGGCGGCGTTGAGGTTTTTGGGGGACGATTTGTCTCCAGCTTCCCGCAGTTTCCACTAATTCTCTCGTAGATAGGTCCACAGAGAAAAGATAGAAATGATTGTGATAGAGGGAATAGCTCACCTGACGAGGCTTATTAAGCCGAAACGCGTCGTGAGATACCCGTTACCACAGTCATTTCTTCTCTATTATTGGTTAATTGTTTGATATTAAAATCAATTTGCGAATAGCAATCAAAATTAAAGTAAGTAAAAAAAGGGTTGTTCTGTCAAAACATCGATGGAAACTCCTGAAAATCCTGAAAATGGGGTTCGTCTGTCAAATAAACAAGGGATGCCACCAAAAATCTTGTAACAAAGGGGTTCCTCTCACAAAAAGCCTGGGAAAACTCCTAAAAATCTTTAAAAATGGGTTTCATTTGTCAAAAACTTTGGGGACATCCTGAAAGCTGTAAAAATGAAATTTTTCTAAAAACCCAGGACTCTTTAAAATCCGGTAAATATAGTTTTTCGGTGAAAAACCGAAAAAACACCAGTAAAAAATTTTTGTAAAAATAAAATTTATTTAAACAGACATATCTTCGCCATTTTTTCGAAATTCTAAAATCGCCCTGGTTAATATGGTTCACCGACTGAGGAAAATCGTGTGAAACTTTGAAGAAAATCGGTTGAAAATTGTGCCCGTTTCCGGGGAAAAAAAAATGCTACGGCCGGTCGGACGGCCAGCCGGAACCACGTACAAAGCTGAGCTCAGTCTAGATCCATATTCAATTTACTCTACGTGGTCAGGAAGACCCTTCCCGAAAAACCTTACGTGGAGGGCAAAACGATAACTTCTTTAAGGAAAAGATTCTAAGCTTTGAAATAAGCCTTGTATGTAGAGTCTGTCCGATCAGGAGCTTCAAACTTGCTGCAAAATAGGGTCAATTTTTTGGGGGATTTTAGAGAAAAAGTCTTTGCCATTTTCTCTTGAAGTTTCGCTCTTATTCTCATTAGAGAAAGGATCAGTTATTATGCTGTTATTGCGTTAACGTTATCGAGTCGTTCGGGCGTTGTGTTTTGTCGTTAAGGGTCTTGTGTTACGAGCCCTCGAGGAGCACTGAAGGGTACAATCTTTCACGGAAAATTTGATAGTCTCTCAAGTGCTAAACCGAACAAAGTTAACTCTATTTCCTCTCTTCCACTTATAATCATTTACCTCGTTGATAGCGCCTTTTCTCCTCGCGTCGCCCACCACCCCCGGGCCCGATCTACTTTGTATTCTAAGTACTCGCGAGTAATTTGCATTTGATGTTAAGGGGCCACTTTAGACGAGCGAATAAATAATTATTTAGCTTTCACTGTAGACAGAATTAGAGACTAAGAGAGTCTTCTTGTATAATAAGTATTACTTGCACCAACTCCCACGCTTTCTTACATTGCAAATGTAGTTTTACTCCCCTTTTCACAACCCTTCCACAATTTCAGAAAACAAAAATCACTTTCAGAATTCACTAAGCCTAATTAATACAATATACACAGAGACGTAGACAAAATAAGAAGGGGAAAATTATTATTTCAAACTTTCCCCAAGTTCCCTCCGTAGGGCATCATACCGCTGGAAAATTTTGTTTGAAAAACTGATCGCAGCACTTTCGCCCCTAAAATTACTTTCCTATATTTGAGCACTAAAAATCGTCGGAAAATTGTTTACAAAAACTCGTTCTCCTTATTTTGGGAAAGTTTAGGCGGTCTTGGAGGCAGTTTTTCCGAAAAGTTTTCCTTTGGCAAATGGGAAACTTAATTTTCGACAAAAAAATTTTTTCCAAAAAAACCGCTAGCCATTTTATAGGTTTTGACGAGCTCTTTCCAAAAACATATTTCATAAGAAAATCGGATGAGTAGTTTCGTCGTAATCCTTTGACAAAGATTACAGGAAAATGGCCGGAGTGAAAGAAACTGAAAATGGCAAAAAGGTTTGTTTCTAAATTTAAACTTAGAGGGAAGGACATGCAAACAAGACCTTTTATAAACGTATGAGCTTTAAATATATGTTTCTTGTTTTAAAATGACTTGAGAAGTCGATAAAAATGTCTTTTTTTCCACCTTAACTTTAAGGTGGATTTAACAGCGTGTGGGGAGGGGTTGTCCCCGAAGGTTTTAATAGAGAAAAGGGAGAAGCAATTACCAAGTTGGTCGGCATTAACGCGAGGCTTAAAAACACAACTTTTGGATTGCTTTAAAAGAATATGATATAAACGTAGGCCTTGAGGGTAAGGAAATATTACGACCCCTTGGAGGACCGTTTTCAAGTGGTGTTTCCCGCGAAAAAATTAAGGTTAGGTGTTTCAAAATTTTATTGCGACTTTTTTATTTTATTAACTTTTTCAAAGTTATTACGCTCTATGTCCGGCTTTTAGGGAGAGGGTCCTCTCGGCTTCCAAAAAGAAAATTGATGCTTGAGTTGTTTTTGGTATCGGCTGTCCGCCGCCAGTGTTTTTCATATCTCGGCCGATGTTTTAACCAAATCTTTTCAGATTCTAATTTTGTTGTTATTTTGAAAAATTTCAAAAGGTTTTTTTTAACTTAAACAAGTTATTGTTTTATCCTATCTGTCGGGTTTTTGGGGAAGGGTCTTCCAGAAACCGTATGGTCAAATCTTGGCGAAAATGGCGAAAATCTGACCACCTGCTTTTATTTTTATCGTAAACCTTTACAGATATTGAAAAAATGCACTGAATAAAATCTGTTGAAATTCAATTCTCTTTAATTTTTATTCTATTCATTTTTTCTCTAGGACGCACTGTTCAAGATAAATTTATTTAAAAAAAAAATTATTTTCCTAAAATGGTGCATCCTAGAAAAAATAATTAAGTACAAATTTATAGAAAATTAAATTTCCTACAATTTTTATTTATTATATTTTAGGACGAAAATTATAGAAGTTATAGGGGGTGGTCCATCTATTTGGGACAAAATTCATACAAAAAAAATAGGGCTCCCTTCGAAAAAATGACCTAAGTAAGAGTTGCTTAAAATTGAGTGTAGAATCGATTAAAAGCTTAAAGACAAAGGGTTCTCATTTAAAATAACGAAGTTGGTGGTGCTGTGGGACACCCTGTGCACTAAAACCAAAACCTACCGAATGTAGTCGATTCCCCATCCAAAAATAAGGGGGGTTTACATTTAACTTTTTTTTTTGGACTAAATGCCTTGCCTGTCCACTCTAGCTGGAACCCTGTAAGGAGAAATATGAGGTATTTTCGCCCGTTCGATGTGGCCTGGTTGGGTGAGGACTTTCATTTTTTTCTACCTTGATAAAGAAAAATGTTTTCGACATTGGGGATCAAAAACTCCTTCGGAACTTTTAGCGTCGGAGATTAATTATTTTATGTCCCCAGCGCCACTTTTTTTTCTGTTTACAAAACTTAATCATCAAAATACGTTCGATTCGTTAATTTTGTAAATTCGACGTTCAATATTTACATTTGGGAAAAGGCAAATGTTAATCATAAGGTGAAATCAGCTAGTTATCGTCCTCTCCCTCTCTGGTAATTGCATTTTCCATAATTTTAGCGTTCAGTGGTATTCATGAAAATGTATTACAAGCAAATCTCAACCGGGTGATCCAATTGGTGAGAGCCGAGGAAACCCCGGAATTAGTCCGACGTTGGCGGCGGGTACCTTTCGGCCCCATCAATGCTTAAATTATTCATTTAGAGACTCGAAATAAATATTCATGCCATTCCCGTATTATAATATGTCAAACGCTACGTAAATAATTAGGCCGAGTTTACAGTCGAGTTCGCCGCTAAACTTGAATAACCTCTCACTCACCTTTACGCGACTTCAAAATTAATGAACTCATTAAACGTCCGAATCGTAAGGTGAGGGAACGAGTTAATTTAACGAACTAGCTAAAATGTTTTTTGAATTATTTTATAAAAGAAATTTTTAATTGGAACATCCTTAGGATGAAAAATATTTTACAGTATTTTCCTTCATACCAACCTAACCTACTTGGCAGAAACGTTGGTTAAACTGACTTTAACTCTAGGTGAAGCCTCTCAACATGGATATTCAGAAATATTTTATTATATACTGGGCAGAATTTCGGGCTTTCCACCCCAGTTACGAGTGGCCTGACTGGGCGAAGACTTATTATTTCTCTTGTTTTTTAGTATATTAGGTGTACAAAATTAAACTTCAAAATTCATCTACAAAATTCAAATTTACCCTGTGGCTGAGTTTCATTTTGTACACCTAATCAATAAAAATTGTAGGAAATTTAATTCTCTATAAATTTGTACTTAATTATTTTTTTCTAGGATGCACCATTTTCGGAAAATAATTTTTTTAAAATAAATTTATCTTGAAAACAGTGCGTCCTAGAGAAAAAATGAATAGAAAAAAAATTAAAGAAAATTAAATTTCCAACTGATTTTATTTAGTGCATTTTTTCAATATCTGTAACGGTTTACGATTTACAAGCCTTTAAAAATTAATCTTCTTAATGGTTATCCTTCAATAACCTTCTTACACGGAGAAGGTCAACTTTTGATTTAACGCCTAAAATGTTCAAAATTTTGAAAAAATGAACTACTAGGTGTACAAAATGAAACTCGGCTAAAATCTTCAAAATTCAAATTTACCCGTGGCTGAGTTTCATTTTGTACACATAATAAAAAAAATTGTTGAAAATTTAATTCCCTATTTTGTACTTAATTATTTTTTTCTAGGATGCACCATTTTCGAAAAATAATTTTTTTTTTAAATAAATTTATCTTGAAAACAGTGCGTCCTAGAGAAAAAATGAATAGAATAAACACTAAAGAGAATTAAATTTCCAACCGATTTTATTTAGTGCATTTTTTCAATATCTGTAACGGTTTACCATTTATAAGCCTTTAAAAATTAACCTTCTTAATGGTTATCCTTCAGTAACCTTCTTACACGGAGAAGGTCAACTTTTGATGGACTTTAACGCCTAATATGTTAAAAATTTTGAAAAAATACTAGGTGTACAAAATGAAACTCGGCTAAAATCTACAAAATTCAAATTTACCCTGTGGCTGAGTTCCATTTTGTACACCTAATAGAAATAATTAATCTATACTAGGCAAAATTTGGGGCTTGTAAAGACTTATTTTCTCCCTTGATAACAATGATTATAGAAATTTATTGAACAACATGAGAAAAAAAAAATAATTTAGAGTACGAAGAAAGCCCTAAATCAAAATCAATTCAAAGGTTCTATTTAGTGGGGCGATCCTGTGATTAGCGGAAAGAAGGAGCTTCATCTGGGTTTGTATCTGCTTTCTATTGTTATCTGGATCGCGTGATTCTTATGCTTTGGATCCTGTCGGCGCTACCATCTTTCCACCACCAATTATCGCGTCATCCTCACAAGCATGCAACCTCCTTTACCTACCACACGCTAACAAAACCCTCATTTTGCCTTTTGAAATAATCATTATCAATTACCGCCGGCCGGCACCACATTGATTGCTAAAGATCAATCAGTTATCAAAAAACCCTTTTCCAAAGACCCGAAGGGTATTACAATAACTTACTTTAAGGAAGTTAATATTGAGAGCATGAAATCAGGGTGATTTAAAACATTCGTTTATCTGTAGGTAGAAAATTTATTTTTATTTAAATCAGGAGGGGGATAAAATTGATGGGAGCCAATTTCTCTAATGGTCTCTACAAGTGCCTTCTTCTTTTCTAATATAAGAAAGAAGATTTCCCAAAATAAAAGATAACATAAAAATTAGGGAGTAAATAAAAAAATGTTGATCTTAATTGGGAAAGTTTGGGAAAGTTGTTTTTTAAAAACTTATTTTTTAAAAGCGTTCTACGAAAGATGTTTTAGAGGTTTAAAACTCTTCTTTTCCGTCCTTAATCCCGACACCATTTTCATATCCTAAAGCCGCGAACAACTCGAAACTTGTTCTCATTAGCTTTTCTAGAAACTTTGAACAATAAGACATGCGTGGGTACAAAAGAAAAAAAAAATTTTTCCCCTTAAAATTTCTTTTTAATTTAAATTAAATAACTTTGTTTAATAAGATGTATTTCATGTATTTTTAATTAGACCCAAAGGGGATTTTAAAATTTGATATGATTTTATATTTTTTAGAAATCGGAAATAGGATTATTATTAACTTCGTGCAACGTGGGCGATTTTTGAATTTCAAAAAAATGGCGGAGATATTTGTGATTGAAATTTTATAAATAAATTCATCTTGAAAACAGTGCGTCCTAGCGAAAAAATAAATATGATAAAAATTAAAGAGAATTAAATTTCAAACAGATTTTATTTAGTGCATTTTTTCAATATCTGTAACGGTTTACGATTTACAACCCTTTAAAAATTAACCTTCTTAATGGTTATACTTCAATAACCTTCTTACACGGAGAAGGTCAACTTTTGATGGACTTTAACGCCTAAAATGTTCAAAATTTTGAAAAAATGAACAACTAGGTGTACAAAATGAAACTCGGCTAAAATCTACAAAATTCAAATTTACCCTGTGGCTGAGTTTCATTTTTTACACCTAATATTATAGAAGCTTAAAAAATTAGGTGCATTGTGGATTTTATTCCCAAAGTTTCCAAACCTACTTCTTTTTTTTCCTCTTATTTTTAAACATAAGTTAATGCTTGTTCAATATCTTATTTGGTACAGTGTTGGACATGAATCCCAAAGGTCATACGTTCAAA
The DNA here is from genome assembly GCA_014119065.1 of Orius insidiosus. Classification (NCBI taxonomy): domain Eukaryota; kingdom Metazoa; phylum Arthropoda; class Insecta; order Hemiptera; family Anthocoridae; genus Orius; species Orius insidiosus. The sequence goes on along the minus strand of JACGAQ010000895.1, from coordinate 42,364 downwards.
TCCCACCGAGGGCCTAACTTTTTTTTTTAAAAAAAGCTTTGTGTATATATCAAAAACATAAATAAATCAGAAAGAATTGTTTTACCTAGAATGTAAAATGAACCAGATTTTTCACTTCTGTCACGACAGAAAATGAAAGAAAAAAATTCATCAACGTAAAAAAAAAAAAAAGCGTAAGTCAAATCTGGAATAGGCATGTCGCCGACACATCAAAAAGGGGGATCTAAACAGGGACACTTAGATGAGAAAAGCAGGGAGGGGACGTTAAATTATGTTTTCCTGTTTTTATGTAACCCCCTGTTTTTCCATATTTCGATATTCAAAAACAAGTTCTAAAAACAAATTTTCAGAAATAACTTTTATGATTAACATTTGGCTTTCTTGTGTCAAAATGTATTGATTTTTTTCTAATAATTTTTCTGAAAATTAGAAATGATAAAGAGGCGAAAAAGCTGCCGGCACTTTATTCCCTGGACGGTTTATTTAAACTGGAACGTAATTTATCTGCTATTTATCTTTCCTTTCTTATCTCTCCATTGTTGCAAGACAGCTATAATATAAAAAATCCTTAGGGATGGCCGTACGGAAAATCTTAAAAAAAAAGTTTATTTCATAATTTTGAAAGGTAACAAAAGGTGTCTTTTGGAAAAGTTTTCTAATTCTTGATGTCTGAGACAATGGGGTTCTTTGATTTGAAATCCTCTTTTTTTATAGGATTAACCTGAGTTTCGATGATAAAATTATTGCTTTCAATGGAGATTAAATGAATGCTTAAATTAATTTTTCGAACAAAAACTCAATCCGTCTGAACATAATACGTTGAACGACCAAGTTTCTTTTTTATGGATTTTCCATTATTTTGTCGATTAAACTGTTTCATGAAATTATTTTAATTTTTGGGTTTTTAAAAAATTTTGGTGTGTTGGACTACTTTGAATGAGAGGTAGGAGTCGGATTTTCCCGGTTTTTCGCTTGTAACTCCAAAACGGTACGTCGTAGCCCAAAAATATATAAGTAAAAAAAGAAAGCTGACAAAATTTCCTTTACATTTGGTTAAATAAAATCTTTTGTACGAGCATCAGCGGCCGAGCTAGACTGCGGCGAAAAACTGCCAAAAAAACGAAAGTATTTGGATGGAGCGTGACTTTTTGCGGTTTTTTCGCATGTATCTTCAAAACTGTAGGTCGCAGCCTAAAAATGTATAATACAAAAATGAAAGGTGATTAAATTTTCTACAAATTAGACGAAATCAACTTCATTCCAGGATAGGCAGTTTCTGAGCTGCAATGCGCTAAAAAAATTAGATAAAAACGCGTGTTTAAAAAATCGTTGAAATCTGAAATAAAAAACAGGGAAGGAGCCGTCTTTTCGCGGTTTTTTGCGTTTTTCTCCTAATCGTTAAGTCAAACGAAAAATGTACTACGTAAAAATGAAAGCTGATAAAATTTCCTATAAAAATAATATGCTAACTTTAATTTTATTAACTTAAATACCGCTAGACGTATCGCTCATTACACCGCCGAAGTCCCCCCTTCTCTTTTTCACCCCCCCTGACCTCAATGAATTAGCAATTAGAACAGAAAAAAACTCACTTTACACATTTCCGGGCCCGTCCTTCCGTCGGAACTTGATATTTTTTAGGGGAAACGAGTAGGGTGAATAAAAATGCGGTTTTTTAATGAGAAGGTATTACGGTTTTTTTTATTTATTTCGGATATGACGTCATCGTAAAAAGATCTCGACGGATGAAGCGTCGCATTTCGAATGCAAACCTTAAAATATAATGTTAATTTTTTAAGTCTTAAAAATCTAGATATTTACTAAATTTTTGTATTTGCAGTGAATCCGCCATTTTAACTTGAATTCAGGGAGTTAAAATGGAAATAGAAATATATTAACTTTAGTGCAAAATATATGCACTTTTGATAACAGTTAGATTAATGATTATTAGTTAGTAGAGAAAATTGTACCCGGTGATTAATGATACAAAGAATGAAACGGTTTTTTTAAAGTACAAAAAAAAAGTAAACATTCAAAATCCGTTTTGCGTGCTTTTGTCATCTTGGACTCGAATAATCTTGAAGGTAAACATTTTGCGGGATGTGTCAACATCCAAATTAAACCGGGAAGCAAAAATCTTTTTCGGGTCTCTAAGCAGGTCGTGGGATGCCCGGCCACGGATCCGACCTTGTTTGGCCTTCCCTATCATCTTCGAGAGGTCTATTTATTTTCGTCATTCCAACCTAAGTCAAACCGAAATCCTCCCCTCCAGTTCATTCACTCTTTCCCCAAAAGCTTCCGCTGACACTCTTATCCCTAACTCAATTAAGGAGCTTGAAACCCACTTGTAAGTTTTGCAAGGATAAACTTGAGAAGACTAATTCAATATTTCAGTTACCGATGTACTTAATGAGATAACCTACAAAAAGATTTTTAAAAGAATTTTTTTTTCACCATCAGCTGTACAAAGAAAAAAAGTCTTTTAACAAGAAAAAGTATAAGTTTTGAAATTATTGTGATACTCTTCACGTCGGGTTTTTGTTTAACTACTGTTACGTCATAGTATTCTTAAGACCATCAAGACCGAAAGGTCGTGCTGGTTTAGCATACCGTACGCCGTAATCATAATCGTATTAATTTTTTTTTGCTAATCATTAATCAAATATTAGGTGTACAAAATAAAACTCAGCCACAGGGTAAATTTGAATTTTGTAGATTTTAGCCAAGTTTCATTTTGTACCCCTAGTAGTTCATTTTTTCAAAATTTTGAACATTTTAGGCGTTAAAGTCCATCAAAAGTTGACCTTCTCCGTGTAAGAAGGTTATTGAAGTATAACCATTAAGAAGGTTAATTTTTAAAGGCTTGTAAATCGTAAACCGTTATAGATATTGAAAAAATACACTAAATAAAATCTGTTGGAAATTTAATTCTCTTTAATTTTTATTCTATTCATTTTTTCTCTAGGACGCACTATTTGCAAGTTAAATTTATTTAAAAAAAATTATTTTCCGAAAATGGTGCATCCTAGAAAAAAATAAATAAGTGCAAATTTATAGAGAATTAAATTTCCTACAAGTTTTATTTATTAGGTGTACAAAATGAAACTCAGCCACAGGGTAAATTTGAATTTTGTAGATTTTAGCCGAGTTTCATTTTGTACACCTAATAATTTGTAATTTGTGATTTTTGATAAAATAAGATAAGGTATCTAGAAATTTGTTTCAAAAAATACAAAAATTCCCTACTCTGATTTAACCTAAATGCTTTCAATTTTTAAGAATATCAAACTGTAAAATATTGGAATTAGTTGATTGAAAGTTTGTATTTATTTATTTATTATTTTTTGTTATTAATGTAGGAATGGCTAACTGTGGTAGGAAAGGCCCAAAAAAAGGTTGTATTTGATAATTTATTATTCATGAAGTATGCTTGACTATTTATAAACTGAAGACTCTCGAATTGAACGATTTATTATTTTTCCATAATAGGATTAAATTAATTTTTTTATCATGTTAATATTGAACTATCCTAAGGGAAGTTTACGAACAATGGGATCACGGTGGGTGGATAAGATGAAAGGAGATTTTCGAGTTTCTCCCTACCGGCCGTTATAACAAGAGGGGAGAAAAAAGGCGGGTGTATGATTAAGGTGAGGGAGGCGTGTGGGAAGTTAAACAGAAGAACGGACTCGCGTTTTTGGCGGTAGGAGGCGGGAAGGTTTCTCTCATGAATATTTAGGGCGATGGGCGAAAGTGGCAAAAAATCGGAAACACATTCATGAGAGCCGACAGTTTACCCCTCCTAAATCCCACCCTACCCTTTAACAGCTTAATAACCTCACAAAAAACCATATCATGTATTTAAAAAAAGGTTAAAAGAGGAAAGTAGGGTAAGATAGGGAGTTGTTGATTCTGGGCAATCGAGTTCACAATACTGCCAAATCAAAAAAGTTTAAGGGTGGGGCAAGACCGGGAGGAGAGAGATTTTTCGGAACAATTCCTTCCCATTTTAACAAAACAAAACAGACTTCCTTTCGTATAGTTAACTTGAAAATGTCCGATTTTTTCGAATTTCGCCAAACACGAACCTGTATTCTTAAATTTCGCCTCCTTTATAATTCCCCCACCTTGAAATTCCACCCCATTCTACTTCCCCCTCCCTAAACTTCTCCTCCGTTGTACTTCCCCTCCTTTATACTTCCCTCTAGTACTTCCCCTCCTTTATACTTCCCTCTAGTACTTCCCTAGTAGCTCCACACTAGTACTTATTATTAGGTGTACAAAATGAAACTCAGCCACAGGGTAAATTTGAATTTTGTAGATTTTAGCCGAGTTTCATTTTGTACACCTAGTAGCTCATTTTTTAAAAATTTTGAACATTTTAGGCGTTAAAGTCCATCAAATGTTGACCTTCTCCGTGTAAGAAGGTTATTGAAGTATAACCATTAAGAAGGTTAATTTTTGAAGGCTTGTAAATCGTAAACCGTTAAAGATATTGAACAAATGCACTAAATAAAATCTGTTGGAAATTTTATTCTCTTTAATTTTTAATCTATTCATTTTTTCTCTAGGACGCACAGTTTTCAAGATAAATTTATTTAAAAAAAAATTATTTTCCGAAAATAGTACATCCTAGAAAAAAAATAATTAAGTGCAAATTTATAGAGAATTAAATTTTCTGCAATTTTCAGTTATTAGGTGTACAAAATGAAACTCAACCACTGGGTAAATTTGAATTTTGAAGATTTTTGCCGAGTTTCATTTTGTACACCTAATAGTTAGTTTTCTTGGGGGAAAAATTTTGACTGACAATAAGAATATTTTTGTATTTTTTTATTATTTATTATTTTATTTTTTATCACCTAAGTAATAAGTAAAAGCATTTTGATATAATCTTTTTTCGTTTTGATGATTGAAAGTTTGAAATTTACATGATCGAGAGTTAGCTTAGTGGTGGGCCAGACCTCATCGATTTTCATTTTTTAAAGGTTTTAAAATATTACATATTACTATAAAAAAAACACTCAGGGGTGCCGATCTTACCCCACTTTCCTCAAAAAATAAGATTTCGATGAATAGAGTGCTACCTAAAAGTCCAATTTCGAATACAAGTCCGGTGTTTGATTAAAAAGGTCAAAATGCATTTTACATGAGCTATTTTATTATTTTATACTTTTATATTCTCAATATTTACTTTCGAATCAATTTCCCTACACGAAATTATCGATCAAAGATTGAAAGAGATAGTAATAATATTTGAGCCTATTTGGAATAGTTTGACAATATCAATTCTTGGGGGTTTATTGACTTTGGGATTGCTTTATTCCTATTTAGCTCGCATGCACGGAGTTACGCCGCCAATCTATTACCGGCTATTGAAATGTCCTTCCCTTTATCGTCGTATGTCATCGCTTTTGAGCTCCCCTTCTTTTATAAACACCCTTTTATTATTCTTTTAATAAGAAAATTGAAAGTTTTATTTGCCTCCAATGTGGGGTAAGATTGGGCTTTATAAAACACAATTCAGTGTTAAAATTACAATAAGATAAAAAAGTTAACTTGCTTTGGCAAAAATATGTTTGAAAGTAGCTTTGTTCCAACTGTCAAATTTGACGTCAGATGACATCAGATTGCACGGAAAAACGATTTGAACGTCAAATATGACGTACAAATCCTTCTGCGCATGCTCCAGGAGTTATAAGCCAGTTTAAAACTGCGGTTGGAAGCTAATATTTTTGTTTACAATCTAAGTTACAGGTCGAATACGGCCATACTTTTTTTTAAAGATCATAAGGAGCTAAAGTTTCCATGAGGGTCGAGAATCGACAGGGTTTTCCTATTACAAAAACCTGTAAAAATGGGGTATTCCTATTACAAAAACTGGTGAAAATGGAGTTTTCCTATTACAAAAACCTGTAAAAATGGGGGTTTTCCTATTACAAAAACCTGTAAAAATTTCCTATTACAAAAACCTGTAAAAATGGGGTTTTCCTTTTACAAAAACCTGTAAAAATGGGGTTTTCCTATTACAAAAACCTGTAAAAATGGGGTTTTCCTTTTACAAAAACCTGTAAAAATGGGGTTTTCCTATTACAAAAACCTGTAAAAATGGGGTTTTCCTATTACAAAAACCTGTAAAAATGGGGTTTTCCTATTACAAAAACCTGTAAAAATGGGGTTTTCCTATTACAAAAACCTGTAAAAATGGGGTTTTCCTATTACAAAAACCTGTAAAAATGGGGTTTTCCTATTACAAAAACCTGTAAAAATGGGGTTTTCCTATTACAAAAACCTGTAAAAATGGGGTTTTCCTTTTACAAAAACCTGTAAAAATGGGGTTTCCCTATAACCTTGCCCTACTTTTCCCAACGACTTGAATTATTAAGTTAAATTCGATTTAAGGCCCCTGAGTGTAAATGTTTTAAAGAGGCTGTTGAATTTCCTCATAGGCGTCCTAAAGCAATGTGGCGATTCCTTGGTTTATAGGTCCTTTAAATTTTCCTGGCTGAAAAGAAATGATTGGGTGAAGGGAGTTATGAATTTCTTTACTGTGATAGGATTGAATCCAGAGGAATTCCTTGATGGTATCTCGTATGTAAAGCTTTCCGAAAATTATTCGATGATTATCGAAAGGTATGAGAATCATGTAATATCTCAAGACATAGATCGAATATTCAATTCAAAATTTAATCCTAAATTTAGGCTTGTATCAGGTTTATTTCGTGGGGAAGACTATCTCTCAAACAAATATGGCATTAATAAACAGCGTTTATTGTCACAACTACGGCTCAGCAACTGTGAGCTTCTAAATTTCTACATTAACAGGTGTTCGTACAAAATAAGGAGTAACGAGATTTGTTCATTGTGTAATCGCTTTGTACTAGAAGACCTAGACCATTTGTTTTTTCATTGCCCACTGTACGAGCCATTAAGGAAGCAATATCTAGAAAAATATGCCTCATTTCGATTAAGTGAGAGTTATGTTGATATCTTAAGCACATCGTGTAAAGAGATGCTTGACAGTGTCTATTGGTTTTTTTGTAACGTTCTATTGCTTCGATCCTTTGCAATGAACGAATAGTTATACATTCCAAGAAATCGATAAATTTTTGTAATTGGGTCAAAATAGCTGCAATGAAAATGAATCACTTTACTTTACTACTATTATTGTAAATGTATATACAAAATTTTGTAAAAATACACTACTATTGAATTGAATTGAATTGATTGATTATTAAGTTAAATGAAGCTTTGGTAAAAATGTTATTTTCAGTGTTTTATTTATTTTTTTCTTCGCTTGAAAGTCTAGATCAACTTGTGGTTTCTTTGAAGTAGAAGGACCAGACACTCGAACATTTTCTTTTTTCAACCGAAATGATTAAATCGTCAAAAAACGCTATTATCCCATCTGTCTCTCAGATGAGAAATCTTTTTCTTCTTCACCCGGGAAGATTTTTTTTTAATCTAGGATAAAAATTATTGAGGCAGAAAATAATTGTTTCACGTTTCATTATGAGAAGGACGAAAAGGGGAGTCGGAATCTCCCCGCCTCCAGCCCACTCTTATCTCTGATTAAATTCTTCGTCTTATTAATACAGGGCTCGATAGGAAGGATAATTACCTCTTGAAATATTCTCCCTTCTTTTTAAATATTACTCGGGCAAACAGCGAAAATTATTATTACTCACTTATTTTTCCTGTCCTTTGAGTGGGTGTTTTTTTTTAAATAAAACTTGAAACAAATAAAATATTTTAGTAATCACCTTTCTTTTCTGTTTTTTATGAACCTTCAAAAAAATATTTTCAATTCGCCCAATTTAATAAATAAAATATTCAATAATGAAGGGCCTTTGATCTTAAAATTTATGGATGATATTGTTTTCTGGAATGTGTCATGTTCGAAATTGGAATGTGTTGTTACTCCCTCGAAAAAAAAAGGGCCAATTTGACTAATTGAGGCGCTCAGGATACGAAGGGCGAACTCGACAATTTTAAAGTTTCGGTTTTTACGTATTTAAAGGGGAAAAAATGGCGAACTCAACATAAAAATTATATGGGTGTATTCACCAAGAGGTCTAGAATCTGAAAATGAAAAAAAAACTGACGTCGAGGGTATCACAATAACTTCTTTAAGGAAGTTAAAAAATTTGTCCGATGTCGAGTTCGCCCTTCGTATCCGGAGCGCCTCAATTTTCGTCACCATTGTTACCCTCCATATGTGTCAGCTGATTCGCCAGTTTTTTCCGAAATACTTCACGACTCTAAATTTAAAATTAAAGTATAAATTTCTCTTTGATAAAAGGGCCGTCCAGCTGTTTAAAAATAAAATAAAGTTGATGATTGGTAAAGTGTAAACAAACGTAATATTCGAGAGTGAACACGAAAAGAGAGAAAAACACGCGTTTTATATTTCCATTAGAGGTAAATAAAGGGCAATTTTGACGACATTCAAAACAAGGAGAAATGTAAAATGTGATAATTCATTTTTTTCCCGAGCCGCCCTCCCCCGCGGTGTACGATTTCATGTCGAAAAGCAGTTGATGCGGTCTCAATTATAAAGAAAACATCAACAGCTTTTACGTATAAACTGTAGTTAAATGTAGCCTGTCGTGTTTTCGAAACATTTCATCGAGAAATTGTTAAAAATAATTTAAAAAACAATTTTAAAAGAAGTTTCTTCCTCAAAATTAGAGTTTCACAAATTCATGAGTGCGTATATCAAAGGTTTAAAACATTAAAGTTTTACTCGTTGGGAAAGTTGGGGGCTTTAGATGTCAGAATTTAATTTAGCTTTTAGTGAAAAGTTTATTGAGTTGTTCGAAAGGAGGTTGACAAATAGAGTCTTCAGTTTATGTTCCCTTTTAGAAAACTCGCAGTTTCCATCGGAAGACAAACAGAAACGTCTTCATGTAATCCTATATTTATGTCGCTCGAGGGTTTCGGACGGGAAATAAAAGATGTTCAAAGTTGTAGGTTTTCTTCCCTCAAAAACGTTTTTCGTCCCAACACATGCGACCCTTACAATAGGGACGACAACGGGGTGAATTAGGAGAACCAATCAATTACACGAAACATTCGATTAATCACAAAAATACAATGAGAGCTCGGAGGTCTCAAACCCTGTTGTATTAATGGCCTCTGTGAAATTGGCAGCTGTAAATTTGAAGTGAGTGCCCGCATTGTGCTCGCTCCGACCGCCGGCGCCGACCCTCCCACGCCTGTTGAATCCTTTCTTGACAAACATTCTCCAACCATTTTTATCCCCCTCCGAAAAACTTGATTTTTAACTACATTACATGTAACTACATTTACTCGTACCTTCTATACCCTAATAACTTCCTTAAAAAAGTTATTGTGATACCCTCAACGCATGTCCAATCCATGTCCAATCCATGACCAAGCCATGCCCATTCATGTCCAATTCATGTCCAATCCATGTGAAATCCATTACCATCCATGTCCAATCCATGTCCAACCCATGTCAAATCCGTGTCCAATCCATTATCAATCCATGATCAATCCATGTCCAATCCATGTCCAATCCATGTCCAATCCATGTCCAATCCATGTCCAATCCATGCCCAATCCATGCCCAATCCATGCCCAATCCATGTCCAATCATTGTCAAACCCATGTCCAATACATGTCTAATTATTGTCCATTCCATGTCCAATCATTGCCCAATCCATGACCAAGCCATGCCCATTCATGTCCAATCCATGTCCAATCCATGTCCAATCCATGGCCAATCCATGTCCAATCCATGTCCAATCCATGTGAAAGCCATGACCATCCATGTCCAATCCATGTCCAGTCCATGTCCCATCCATGTCCAATCCATGTCCAATCCATGTCCAATCCATGTGAAAGCCATGACCATCCATGTCCAATCCATGTGAAAGCCATGCCCAATCCATGTCCAATCCATGTCCAATCCATGTGAAAGCCATGACCATCCATGTCCAATCCATCACCAAGCCATGCCCAATCCATGTCCAATCCATGTCCAATCATTGTCCAATCCATGACCATCCATGTCCAATCCATGTTTTGAACCGATTTTCCCCAAATTTTCACACATTCTTCCTTAGTCTAAATGCTTGAACTTATCCTTCTCCTCCTTTTGTACTTCCCTCTCCTTGAACTTCCCTAAACTTTTCCTCCGTTATACTTCCCCCTCCTGTAATGTTCCTTCTCTTTAAGGAAGTTTTCGTTGGAAGCTCTTCAAACTTGTACTTTTCTACGTGGTTCTCATCGGCTAGAGGAGTTCGGTGGTGACAACTTTTTTCGGGAAAACAATATTCACCGCGGGGAATGCACCTGATTTATATTTGAGCCTTTTTTTCGATTATAGGGTTGAATATTGTTTTTTCGATGCGTACAAACGGGATTCCATCTCGGTATTCTTTAAGCACCTTACGTTGCTTATTGAAAATTCTTAAAGAAACGACACTCGCGGGGATTGGAAAAAGAGAAATATAAGAAAAAAAGCAGGAATGGGCGGGGTGGTCGATTTTTCCCTAGACTCTCACCGAGAAGGGGAAAATATTCAGTGAGGCGAAAAAAATAAATAGGGCCCGAGATGGTTGTTTGGAGTGGAGATAGGTCGCGTTACAAGATATGTGACTACAGGTGGAGCCTCTGATAAGAGGCCCTTAGCTTTGCCAAACAGAGATCTGCCCCTATTTGTCATACACTTGTCACCTTGAGCTTTCTAACTGGGTTACTTTTTTTTTTTTTCGTGGTTTTTCTTCCAAGCTCACGCTCTTTGAACAGAAAAATCCTTGATCTTACTTGCAAACATGGATTTTCTTTCATAAAAATAAATCCACTGTAATTGGAATGTTTCGTTACACCTACTTGGGTTTTTCTCCTTTCTTCGTAAGCAAGGCAAAAAATTCGTTTCCTTTCGATTCTGGTTCATAATACAAAAAACTGGCCAATTGAAGTTTCTACATCAAATAAAGCAAGGAAATCGCTCAAAAATGCTGTTTAGAGGGACCTTTTTGGAAGAAAAACTGAGTAAAAAGACCAAAAAAATAAAAAAAATATGGTTTTTTGCTGAATAAAGCAAGGAAATAGGCCAATAATCCTGTTTAGAGAGACTTTTTTGTAAGAAAAACTGGGTAAAACGACGAAAAAACTAAGAAAAAGGAGGTTTCTTGCTGATTAAACCAAGGAAATCGGCCAAAAATCCTGTTTAGAGAGACTTTTTTGTAAGAAAAACCGGGTAAAACGACCAAAAAACTAAGAAAAAGGAGGTTTCTTGCTGATTAAAGCAAGGAAATCGGCCAAAAATCCTGTTTAGAGAGACTTTTTTGTAAGAAAAACCGGGTAAAACGACCAAAAAACTAAGAAAAAGGAGGTTTCTTGCTGATTAAAGCAAGGAAATAGGCCAAAAATCCTGTTTAGAGGGACTTTTTTGTAAGAAAAACTGGGTAAAACGACCAAAAAACTATGAAAAAGAAGGTTTCTTGCTGAATAAAGCAAGGAAATCGCCCAAAAATCCTGTTTAGAGGGACTTTTTGTAAGAAAAACTGGGTAAAACGACCAAAAAACCATGAAAAAGAAGGTTTCTTGCTGAATAAAGCAAGGAAATTGGCCAAAAATCCTGTTTAGAAGGACTTTTTTGTATGAAAAACTGGGTAAAACGACCAAAAAACTAAACTTCTCGTAGGTGAAAACCAAATAGAAATTTTAAATAATTTTCCTCTTGTAGCCTCTCTCCCAAAACTAGACATGAAGGGTATTACAAAATCTTTTCTTTAATAAAGTTAAGAGTTTAAAAACACTAAAAACAATTCCCAACTGAATTTTAATTAAAAATTTCGATATTTTATAATCTTCATGGAGTATTATTACCGTTGTCTTTTGTTGTAAATTAACAATAAAGAAGTAATTTTGTGATTTGTGGTCTTTTGTGAGAGACAAAAGTCTGAAAAGAGAAGACTCGCGGACTTTATGAAAACTTTTCCTCCCCCCGCGCGCGAACAAGGTTACTCCCGAGGAATAGTTTAAAGGCGACCATTGTCTCGAGTTATCTTAAAAGGGGGAACCCGTGAACTCTTCAGCCCGCCGACCCAACTTCGACCTCACCGGCTTACGACAATTAAAACGCCGACCCCTTTTAACTTCCAGGATTACATTTCAACTAAAATATAGCGTTAACTATGAATATGCATAAGGCACCTGTGATGAAATGCTTTGATTTCGCCCCGATCATTCATCAAAGTAGTTTTTAAATTTAATATTCTGCTTTTGACATCATGAATTTAGGTTTGAAATTTCATTCCAGCTAAATATTCAAATTTACAGTCTAATTATCTTCAGTAGAATTCACTACTGAAGCGGTAATTGTCAGCTCATATTATTAGTGCGGGAAGTCTTTTATTACTTATGCTTTTACGCCCTCATTATTATTTCACCAGCCATTTATTTTTAATGATCCTTGAAACACCAACTTCCTTATCCAAAAGGATTCCTTAAACATCCCTTTTCTGTTCCTTTAATTAGGTTTTTAGTTATCATCGGCCAATGAAAACCATCCGATCTATCCCTTAACCTTAATACCTTGAAAAATCGGAGGGAAAACGCAAGGATTCCTTTTATTTGAAGGAACAGATCACTTCAAAGGTTCATCAACAATACGAAAAGTAGGATTTTCTGCTTAAGAAAAGTGTTCCTTACAAAAGAATACTTTGAATATTCAGTTTCTGCTCCATAAGGACGTTCCTTCCTCTTCTCAAGGCATCCATGAAAATCCTTCCTTGAAATTTTTTGTACCATTTATGGACCGCACTTAAAGTGATCTGTTCCTTCGAATAAAAGGCATCCTTAAGATTCCCATCCTCTTTTTAAAGGTAGCTATTTCGAGGTACCTTGAGTCCAGATAGTGCAATGCCTTAGACAAGGACCCGAAAAAATCCATTTATGATTACAGAAAGGAGAATTTCAAGGTGCGTTTATAAAAGTTTTATTAATCAAAACGCGTTGATATTATAGATCAAAAATTTTTTTTCATTATTGAACCTTAAGATTTGAGGTGGCAATTTCTGAAAGGGCAATAACGCCCGGGAAAAAGAGACGGGAGAGTAAAAACAGGAGAGCTTTCCGCGATATTAAACTCGAGGACATTCCTGACACGTTGGCTCTAATAGTATTGTTTAACGTGAAAAATGCAAATTGTTTTCTCGAAGCCTGGGGGAGCGGCTGTTATGAAATTATGTGGCATTCCCCATACCTTCATCTCCCTCCTTTTTTTTTTTCTCCTCCTTCTGCCAATTTCCTTCTACTCTCACTTTCGCTGTAACGCAAAACCTCTTTTACAATGTTCTTGTTTATTTTAAACCCAAACATCTTTTTTTACAGAGTTTTTCTTACTCGTTAGGTCTAAGTAGGCTTTTTAACTTCCATAAAGAAGTTATTGTGATACTCTCCACGTCGGGTTTTTGGGCAAGGGTCTTCCAGACCCCGGAGGGTCAGATCGAACCTTTACCGATCTCAACTTCGTCTGTGGTTCCGGCCGGCCGTAGTATTTTCATTTTTTTTCTCCTTTTTTTAGTATAAGTAGTAGTTTCTCCGCATCAAGATAAAAATAATGGGCTTTCCGCCATTTTTTTGAAAGTCAAAAATTGCAGACGTTTATTTCTTGTTCAAATATTCAGGAAGGTTATGTGAAAATTTGGTGAAAATTGTGTCCTTAAAGTGTTCCGGAAAATTAAAACTTTAAAAAGACATGTCTCCGCCATTTTTTCGAAATTCCAAAATTGCAGACGACAATTTCTTCTTAAATTATTCAGAAAGGTTGTGTGAAAACCGGGTGAAAATTGTGGTCGTAAAGGGTTCCGGAAAATGTGCTACCGCCGGCCGGTACCACGTACAAAGTTTGGTAAAGATCAATATTCGATTTGACTCTCTGGGGTCTGGAAGACCCTTCCACAAAACCCGTCGTGGTTGGTATCACAATAACTTCTATAAGTTAAAAAAAAATACATTCTCGAATCGGGAATGGTAGCCGGTTAAAGTTAATGGCGTCAAAGTGGAAGCTTAAATGTCGTGAGAAACGGTCCCGTGTCCTCTTCCCATAAAAGTGGAAGCCCCGAAAAGGCTTTAATGGACAGGAAAATTTCCAGAGCTTGGATTCCTTACATCGAAAACTTTCAGTTTTTTCCCCATCTTCATATTTCCAACGTTAAACCCCATTTTATTGGCCTAATTTTTTGTTATTCCCCCACATTGTGGAAAACCCTAATTTACGCCAGCTGACACAGGTCCTAAATCGCCTGATTTTCTCCCCTTAAAATCTAAAAATTTTTTCTTAATAATCTATTAACTCGAACTGGGGCAATCCGTTTTCGCAAATTACCTCGGAGCTTAATGGGGCTTTATAGCTCGGCGGAAAGTCATAAATAAACAACAGGTATCCCTAAAGTAATGCAGTCAGTATAACGTGTAACGGTCTATTGTTCAATAAGTGTGTAATATAATGTAATTTATATTATCAACGATGTAGGCACAAGGTAAGACTAAAATTTAATAGCGTTATAAACAAAAGGCTTTTTAAGCGTCATTACAGCGGCCTTTTCGTGCTTTTAACGGTTTTTAGGAAATTCCTAAAAAAGAAATTATTGTGATACCCTCTGTGGAGAGTTTCAGGCTGTCTATAGTGCCTGATGGATTTTTAAAAATTCTAATTGCGATCTTGTCAGTTGTTTGTGTGTATTTTCCCTTTTTCACTCTCATCAGACGATAATCGAGTTAAGTCCCTGATCAGTTTTGTACGTTTTTCGAGGCTTTTATCCGATTTTACGTTTTTTATAATATTTTTCTTCCTGTTCTCCCTCTCGTTATTAAATTACTTGTAGAGCAAATATTAGTTTTCATTTTACCGCCCGAGTTTTATTTACGATTGAAAAAAAAAAAAGGAGGTTGTGTCGTTAAAAAAAGTTTCCGCCCCGAGGGACAGAAAATGCGAGAAGGAGTAAGAAAACCTTTTATGAGGTCGGATCTAATAAGAAAATTCAAAAATACATATTCAACGTTTTCGCATAGTGAAGTTAATGTAATACCCTCTATGTTCGGTTTTAGGGCGAGACCGTAAGGGAAATTGATAGATTTGTACCTAGGTATCATTTGGATTTCGTTGCCGGCTTGTTGGTCTCCACTCAATAGATAATCCTCGTCAAGTTCATCTATCTTTGTTCCAACCGCAGTTTCGGGAGCATGCGCAGAACGATTTTTCCTTCAAATCTGAAGTCATCTGACGTCCGATCCTTCTCCGCATGCTCCAAGAGTTGGCAAACTGCGACTGGAACAGAGCAATAAATGTATTAGGTGTACAAAATGAAACTCGGCTAAAATCTACAAAATTCAAATTTACCCTGTGGCTGAGTTTCATTTTGTACATCTAATATATAAAATTTGTAGGAAATTTAATTCTCTATAAATTTGTACTTAATTATTTTTTCTAGGATGCACCATTTTAGGAAAATAATTTTTTTTAAAATAAATTTATCTTGAAAACAGTGCGTCCTAGAGAAAAAATGAATAGAATAAAAATTAAAGAGAATTGAATTTCCAACTGATTTTATTTAGTGCATTTTTTCAATATCTATAACGGTTTACGATTTACAAGCCTTTAAAAATTAACCTTCTTAATGGTTATACTTCAATAACCTTCTTTCACGGAGAAGGTCAACTTTTGATGGACTTTAACGCCTAAAATGTTCAAAATTTTGAAAAAATGAACTACTAGGTGTACAAAATGAAACTCGGCTAAAATCTACAAAATTCAAAACCTTGTGGCTGAGTTTCATTTTGTACACCTAATATTTCTCAAGGGCATTCATAAAACTTTAAGGTCATTTTTTCTAAGAGGAGGTTACCATTTTTATGGTCCCTTAGCACTTAAAGCTATGTTGTGCTCCACTCTCCTTCTTCTTCGCAAATGACGTCATAACCATCCTTTAGGACATTCATCAATACCCATCAAGGTCATACTGATTCATTCTGAAGGCTATCTCAAGGCTATACGTAATCTACCTCAAGGTCATAAAAGCTTTGTTGCAACCGCAGTTTGAAATTGATTCGAAACTCCTGGATCATGCGCGCAAGGAATTGCGCCTCAAATTTGATGTCAGATTACTTCAGATTTGACGGAAAAAGATTTGAGCGGAGTCTAATATGACGTCCTAATCCTTATGCGCATGCTCCAGGAGTTTCACATCAGTTTCAAACTGCGTTTGGAACAAAGCTATTATTCTCAGATTGCCCCTACGTTATTAGGTGTACAAAATGAAACTCAGCCACAGGGTAAATCTGAATTTTGTAGATTTTAGCCGAGTTTCATTTTGTATACCTAGTAGTTCATTTTTTCAAAGTTTTAAACATTTTAGGCGTTAAAGTCCATCAAAAGTTGACCTTCTCCGTGTAAGAAGGTTATTGAACTATAACCATTAAGAAGGTTAATTTTTAAAGGCTTGTAAATCGTAAACCGTTACAGATATTGAAAAAATGCACGAAATAAAATCTGTTGGAAATTTAATTATCTTTAATTTTTATTCTATTCATTTTTTCTCTAGGACGCACTGTTTTCAAGATAAATTTATTTTTAAAAAAAATTATTTTCCGAAAATGGTGCATCCTAGAAAAAAATAATTAAGTCCAAATTTATAGAGAATTAAATTTCCTACAATTTTTATTTATTAGGTGTACAAAATGAAACTCAGCCACAGGGTAAATATGAATTTTGTAGATTTTAGCCGAGTTTCATTTTGTACACCTAATACCACATGACCCACATGCAGAGATTCTGAGAAGGGCCCCTTTTGAAGTGACTAAAAAGTGAGAGTTTTGATAAGGTAGGTAACGTTGAAGGCGTAAATATTTTGAGGTGTTGAACCTTGTTTTTCTTTCAGAAAGGGCTTTCCCGTCCTAGTGAAAAAGGGCATTTTATTCAATTTGCAAAGGGTGAATTTTCGTATGTATTATTTATAAAGCAATTAACTCATTTCATCCTCAGATAACGTCGTGTAAATTACTCTCGGGGAAAGAAAAAAAAAACATATGTAAAAGACGTCGAAAAGAGAAGGAGAGCAAGTTGCAAAAAGCAAATAATAAATAATTCAGGAGGTTCTGGTGGAAGGTAAAATTTGTATGCGGGTCTTGTATGGGGGCAAATCTAGTCGGCTTAGACGTCTTCCACTGAACTAACGTCGAGATTCGCCTACACGTAGGTAGAAAATGAATACGGGAGGTCGTGAGAGAAACCCTGTAAATCAGAGCCTAGACAAGGAATCAGTGCGACAAATAAGTCGCGTTTTTTTATTCTTCCTCTTCTTCCTTATTCAAGGGAAAAACTAGCTACAATCTTTCTCAAACTCCCCGGGTTTGAATTCCTTTCTGCTCGTCCGAGCGTGGACCCGGGGAGGTGGATTGTCCTCGCCGGGACACAAAAAAAAAAACCTCCCCCTTCCCACCCTAACGAGTATTATTCTTCCAGACGAACAATGCCCACTTGATAAAATATACACCAGCCGATATTTTTTGCTCCAATAATTTCCGGTATTCGAAAAAAAAAGAGAAAAAAAAACCTATTGAATACACCTTGTTTTATTGCTCCTATACACCTTTTTTTCACGAACAAAACCATCGATTTACCCACGTACCAACCTCAAAAATATCTAAAAGATTTTTAACTTTCTCAAAGAGAAGTTATTGTATTATTCTCCATGTCCAGTTTTTGTTGTTCATCAAAAATATGCCCGTCTGAACTGAAAATTCTCTAGAATTTGTCGAAGGATCATAATAGCGTTGTTCCAGGTAGAAACTGGAGCATGCGCAGAAGGATTTGTACTTCAAATTTGACGTCGTTCAAATCTTTTGCCCGTCAAATTTGACGTTCAAATCCTTCTGCGCATGCTCCACTTGAAGTTTCAAACATTTTCAAACTGCGGTTGGAACAAAGCTAGGCCTTGGACCCTAAAGGACTCCCGGATTCACTAAACCTTCCTTTAGCAATTTTCGTGGATTCAAAAATATTAACTTGTGCTCTTCGTCGTTTACTTTTTAAACAAAAATATGTTTGTAACTAGAGAATAGAAGCGTTTGGCATTAAATTCCAATGCTTCCAGGTATCGGGAAGCAATTATGGTGGGAAAGAAGTGGTTCGGGTGTGGGATGTTTCAAGTCGATAGCTTCGGGGATGGGGGAACAAGAAAACACGCAACATAAGCTTGAACGAAACCGCTTTTCCCATTGCATTCTTTCACAAGGTCTCTTTTCGGGGTTATGCAAATAACACCCTTCGACCCTCGTCAAAAGAGCTTTTTTACCCTTAATAACCCCGCCCTTTTTTTTTGCACTATCGCCCTTTCGCGATTTAATTACGTCGTTAAAGATGAGACGTCCAATATTTCAAAACGTCAACGTCTTTTAGCGCAGTAAAAAATTAATTAAAATTTTTATGTTTTTTTGCTCTCTTTATAACTTGTATTTTCGTTTTAAGTCGCTAATAGTGAATGGTCACTTCGATTGCTAAGCGGTAGGAATCCACATTCATTTTATTCGCGTTATCAATCTTTTTGCGCTCTTCCTTAACCCACAGGATACCTCGAACGTTCCTTAAACATTCTTCTCAAACTCTTCTTTCTTTAAACGGAAAGCAAAACCTTGAGCTTTTTCCTTTGGTTTTAAGTAAAACCTTCGAGAGATATTAGGTGTACAAAATGAAACTCGGCTAAAATCTACAAAATTCAAATTTATCCTGTGGATGAGTTTCATTTTGTACACCAAATAAATAAAACTTGTAGGAAATTTAATTCTCTATTTATACTTAATTATTTTTTCTAGGATGCACCATTTTCGGAAAATAATTTTTTTAAAAATAAATTTATCTTGAAAACAGTGCGTTCTAGAGAAAAAATGAATTGAATAAAAATTAAAGAGAATTGAATTTCCAACAGATTTTATTTTGTGCATTTTTTCAATATCTGTAACGGTTTACGATTTACAAGCCTTTAAAAATTAACCTTCTTAATGGTTATACTTCAATAACCTTCTTACACGGAGAAGGTCAACTTTTGATGGACTTTAACGCCTAAAATGTTCAAAATTTTGAAAAAAATGAACTACTAGGTGTACAAAATGAAACTCGGCTAAAATCTACAAAATTCAAATTTACCCTGTGGCTGAGTTTCATTTTGTACACCTAATAGTTTCTAATTTGACCACCAGAGTGTTCTCACTTGGAAGTCATTATAAAAGTAAAAAAAAACTAGTTTCTAACATTGATTAAGGGTTTATCGACGTTAAAAAAAATGAAATAATTGGTAATATCATCTAGAAGCCATCGTTCAATTTCTAACTTCGGATGATCGATCACGGAGTAAAGTGATGTATAAAAATAATGACCCTGCGGTAGCAGGGACTAAAAGGTAGATTTCTTTTCATGATTAAAATTAAAATGTATAAACACAAAATATATAATTATGTTATAAAAATGATGATATAAGAAAAATTGCGCCACTGAGCCCCTAGAAAAACATCTGATAATTTTATTAATAAAATATTTATTAATTTCCCGGTATAAATTCAAATTTTTTTTAAAGTTTAGCTAGTTCAATATTTTGCGCCTGGCTCGTCCAAACCTGCTTTAATTAATTTTTTACACGCCCTCGCAGAGGTCTTAAAGTTTTTTTTTGCAAAAGGACTAGGATTTCAATAGAAAATGCCAATTTTGTCTTTTAAGCCCTAAGTAAAGTAGGTGAATCGCTGGTCCGATTTCAGCCATTAACGAACTCGTCCGAGCTATTGAGATAAAAGCTCTAAATACCGGATATCGTCACCCTCACATTAAAATTGCTCCAGTTATCGTGCTAATATATATATATATATATAAACTTTTCAACTGAGGATGGTTTTGGGGTCCAGGAGGTATGAAACGAAAAACGTATAGAAAATTTTTTGAATCTGCGACTACTTGGTACATTACAATAGGTAGATTTTTGAAGAAAAGAAATCTACCTAAAACATTGTTAAACATTGATTTTTATTTAAAAGATATTTTTGTTGCGAGCTAAGAAAGTTTGTCGAGTCAAAAGGGAGAGATTCAAATATTCAACTCCCCGTTGAGGTTGACAGGGGATCCGGTGCCGCCGCACATTTCCAACTTGGAGAAACAATTCGAGATTGAATCGAAAGGGTTTCGTGGGGGCTTCTCCGTCCCCTACACCAGCCTCTCGATATATATCGGTTTTGTGATAGTTCACATCCTACATGAGGGACGATCGGAATCCCAGTTATCCGGCGAATACTCCGCTTCGCCTAATCCAAATTGACTTGGAGCTTCTGACTAATTCATCGATATTAAACAATTTTGGTCCTATTAGGTCCTTCTCCAATTAGGTCGACGCTTTCCAGACCCCGTTTTCAAATTTTTTTGGACGAAATTGAGAGTTTTACTGTAACTTACTTTGAGGAAGTTTAAAAACAGTACTAGTTCTAGTTTGAAAAGCTTCCAAACGAAAAGTTCCTTAAGAGAAGGAACAATATTGAAGGAGGGGAGTAATAATGAGAGGGGAAGTATCAAAGAAGGTAAGTTCAAAGAGGAGGAAGTATAAAAAAGGGAAAGTTTAAGGAGGGGAAGGGGAAGTATAAAGGAGGGAAAGTTTAAGGAGGGGAAGAATAATTTCGAGTATCATCATTTTTTCCAAATTTTTTTTAAGCATTGCAAGGTAGAAATAGTGGGCTTATTGCCCAACGCATATCCCTCTCATCAAGGGTGGAAGTAGGAAATTTCTCCTACTAAAAAAAAAAAATTTTTTTAACACCAAAAATTTGTAAAAAATATAAGGAGTATTAGTAATAATTTGGTAAAAATCGGATCAAAGAGCCGGATCACACTTTAAAATTTCAAATGTGCATATCTCCGTTTTTCGAAATTCAAAAATTCCTGTTCAAATATTGAAAATTAGGTGAAAATCGGTTGGAAATTGTGGCCTTGAAGTACTCCGGATAAATGCTATTAGGTGTACAAAAACTCGGCTAAAATCTACAAAATTCAAATTTACCCTGTGGCTGAGTTTCATTTTGTACACCTAATAAATAAAAATTGTAGGAAATTTAATATTAATTATTTTTTTCTAGGATGCACCATTTTCGGAAAATAATTTTTTTAAAAATAATTTATCGGAACGCTACCGCGTTCCTAGATAGAATAAAAATTAAAGAGAATTAAATTTCCAACAGATTTATTTAGTGCATTTTTCAATATCTGTAACGGTTTACGATTTACAAGCCATTAAAATTAACCTTCTTATTGGTTATACTTCAATAACCTTCTAAACGGAGAAGGTCTACTTTGATGGACTTTAACGCTAAAATGTTCAAAATTTTGAAAAAATGAAACTAGGTGTACAAAATGAAACTCGGCTAAAATCTACAAAATTCAAATTTACCGTGGCTGAGTTATTTTGTACACCTAATACGTACGGCCGGCCGGAAACAACTGACAAAGTTGAGATCGGTAAAGATCAATATTCGGACCCTTCCCAAACATCCGACGTGAAGGGTTCAGAATAACTTCTTTAAATAATAATGTAGATTTTTGTTCTTTTCTTCTAAAATTAATCGGACGTGCAGTCGGTCTAATTGGTAGGCGCAGAGATCAATTTTTAAATCGGTTTCTTTTTTTTTTAATTTTAACTCTGGCAAAAGCGGATTAGACATCGGCCCTAATATTAGATTCTGGATGGAAAGGAAGTTTGATTAGAAGCCTTTTGTCCTCTCGCTAATTTTAGCTTGTGATCGGGCCCCCGCAATCAGCATGCCGGAAAGCCCTTTAAGCCGAGATATCGAGGGACAGAAGCTTCGATATGTAATTAACCCACAGTACCAAATAGGTTTCGATAAACTTTCAGAAAGAAAAAAAGAAATCTAATTAAATTAGTAGTTGTATCTGGAAATGTTGAAAAAGCTCGGGTGTCGGACGGGGGGTACAATTACATTTGTCGGACAAATTGAATTGAAAGCATCGGAGGTAGATAAGTAAAAAGAACAAAGAACAAAAAATTAGGTTGTAAGAATTACAGGTAAACTTGAAGAAGAAGGAAGAGTGGGAGTTGGAACGGCCGCCCCCCCCCCTCCCCTCAAACAAGTTAGCGCTACTTAGCGCACTTTGTTTCCACAGAGAAACAAATATAGGACAACTTTTTGAGTTAGCGCTGTCCGACCGCGCTCCCAAGGGATTTATGCCTACAAACTTTTTTTTTCCACCCCACCTCGGTGAACCTACTAATAGAAATGTCTCCAGTGATGTTTGATAATTTAACCGCGTTTTAATTTTTTCCTTGCCTTTTCAAAATAAAAATTAATAAACAATAGCCTTCGTAGTAATGCAAATTTTGTTGGGGTCTCCGGGGGTAGCTAGAATGAATGACCACAAAAATCACGATGCTCACCCGGAAAAAACGTAAAAATGAAAACTCAGCCACAGGGTAAATTTGAATTTTGTAGATTTTAGCCGAGTTTCATTTTGTACACCTAGTAGTTAATTTTTCAAAATTTTGAACATTTTAGGCGTTAAAGTCCATCAAAAGTTGACCTTCTCCGTTGTAAGAAGGTTATTGAAGTATAACCATTAAGAAGGTTTATTTTTAAAGGCTTGTAAATCGTAAACCGTTACAGATATTGAAAAAATGCACTAAATAAATCTGTTGGAAATTTAATTCGCTTTAATTTTATTCTATTCATTTTTTCTCTAGGACGCACTGTTTTCAAGATAAATTATTTTAAATACCTAAAAATTTATTTTCGGGGAAAATGGTGCATCCTAGAAAAAAAAATAAAGAACAAATTTATAGAGAATTAAATTTCCTACAATTGTATTTATTAGGTGTACTAAATGAAACTCAGCACAGGGAAAATTTGAATTTTGTACATTTAGCCGAGTTTCATTTGTACACCTAATAGAAAACGGCCAATCACCCGAAAACGAGCAAAAGTCTTGAAATATTTTGTTCGATATAAGACGGAAGATAATTTAGTTTTTCTGGCGTATTAAATCAGAGTGCTTGGCTTAAAGAAGTCAAAGTAGATACTTTGTTAATTACTTTTTCGAAATGAAAATTATTCATAAGGAAAACAAAGAGAAGTGATTTTGCGGTTAAAATAGACGTCATGCTGTTAATTTCAGGTTTAATCTAAAATCCTCATGTCAACTTTGATGACAAGTCGAACTAAGTTATTAAGTTCTTGGAAATGAGGTTAGGGGGCGAAGGGGTGGAAACGGTTGGCTCGTCGCTTACGAGTTTGTATGTGCACAAAAGGATGATTGCCAAGTGCTACCCCTCGGAACGACATATAAACTCGTCCTACGCTTTTCTCGCAATTCATTTGTTGAGAAAGCTAGCGCACATATTGAGATCTTCTCGTCTCTTCTTCGAACCTTCTCCTCTAATCAAGATGAATGTGCACACTTCCCTCCCCGTAATCTCTCATATCAGACGTAATATAAACAACCTTTTACAACCACCTTTTACTCAAGTTTTCAAATTAGCAACTCTTGTTTTAAAGTCAGTTGTCTCCCCGGGAAACAAGGCAACTTGCTACGAATCAACGTCCCTCCAAGAATCCTTCAAAAAGAACTTTTCATGCTTAAAATTATTTTTATATTTTTAACTTCCTTAAAAAAGTTATTGTGATTTACTCAAAATCGGGTTTTTTTGAAAGGGTCTTCCAGAACCCAGAGGATCTTCTACTCCTTTGTCCCCCTCCTTGAATTTCCCTCCTTAACACTTCCCCCTACTTAATACTCCCCCTCCTAAATTGTTCCTTATATTTAAGGAGGTTTTCATTAAAATCTCTTCAACAACGTCATTCTGCCTGAAATCCGGTTTAAGGGGTTATTGTCAGAATGTATTAGGTGTTCAAAATGAAGCTCAGCCACAGGTTTTGAATTTTGTAGATTTTAGCCGAGTTTCATTTTGTACACCTAGTAGTTCATTTTTTCGAAATTTTAAACATTTTAGGCGTTAAAGTCCATCAAAAGTTGACCTTCTCCGTGTAAGAAGGTTATGAAGTACAACCATTAAGAAGGTTAATTTTTAAAGGCTTGTAATCGTAAACCATTGCAGATTGAAAAAATGCACTAAATGAATATGTTGGAAATTTAATTCTCTTTAATTTTTATTCTATTCATTTTTTTTCTCTAGGACGCACTGTTTTCTAATATTTAAAAAAATTATTTCCGAAAATGGTGCATCCTAGAAAAATAATTCAGTACAAATTATAAAGAATTAAATTTCCTACAATTTTTATTTATTAGGTGTACAAAATGAAATCAGCACACAGGGTAAATTCGAATTTTGTAGATTTTAGCCGAGTTTCATTTTGTACCTAATATTAGCAATCACGTTTGGATCGTTTTTTACAAATTAGTCCCAGAAACACCATTTGACCTAATTTTAGGTCGTTGTCTGTTTTTGGACCGAGAAACACCTTTATAAGCGTGTTTTAGGCGTTTTCTTACCACTTTATGCCAAGAAACACCCTTTTGACCCTAAATTATGGCTTATAAGCCATAAAACTTGAGTTTTTTTAACTTACTTAAAGAAGTTATTGTGTACCCTCGGGTTAATGGGGAAGGATCTTCCAGACGCCGGAGGGTCAAATCGAATATTGATTTTTACCTATATCAACCTGTCTGTGGTTGCCGTCCGGCAGCAGCAATTTTTCCGGAACACTTTACGGCCAGTTTTCAACCGATCTTCACCAAATTTTCACACAAATTTCTTTAGTCGGTGAACAATGTAACGAGGGCCTCCCTTATACACTCGTACTTCCCCACCGTTATACTCACCCAATATACTTACCCCTCCGATATACTTCCCCCTCCTATATTTTTACTTTCTCTTTAAGGAAGTTTTCGTTGAAGCTCTTCAAACTTTCAAGCTTTTTATGTTCCTGAAATTTGAGTTATGTGAGGGTAAGATCGGGAGCCCAAAATTCCCAGGTCTTACCCTACTTAGTTGTCTCTCAACTTTGTTTTTGCAGAGGAAAAAATATGCATGGCAAACATTATAAATCAGATTGAATATGAAGAAATGTCATAATAAATTTTCCCTCCGTCTGGACAGTGTTACATTTCGTGATTCCATACCATTAACCTGTATGCGACATTTTTAAAATTTGTTTTCATGACTATTTTTAGAAAAAAATGATTTAATTCTTTGTTGAGAAAAGGGACGATGATTATTCTAAACAGTTATGATTTATCCGTTCAAATTTTCTTCGCTATCAATAGTTTTTCATTGAAAAAATTGTTTTCCCTGAGAAATAACCATGAAATGTGAAATTTTAATAGCACGGATGTTTCATAGAAGATGAAACAAATTGAATTTTTAGTTCTCAATTTTCAATTTTATCTCGAAGCGAGGAAAATTCATGGTTGGATGAGTGGCACTAATTTTTTTTTCATAATTCCCGGACCGGAGATTGCACCTGCCCTTTTTCATAATCAACGCGTTGTCAAGGCTAAATTATTATTTTTGGAAAATTGAATTTTCGCAAACGGCGACAGTTTTTGTCGATGATAATAAAAAAAATAAAATAAAAACCTTTTTACTGACCCATCCTCCCCGATACATCCCGATGCATCTTAAAGTGCAAGGGAAAAAAAGTACTGGTTTGAAGAGCTTCCAACGAAAACTTCCTTAAAGAGCTTCTAATTCCTATACAGGAGGGGGAAGTATAACGGAGGGGGAAGTATATGGGGGAAGTAAAACTGAGTGGGAAGTGTATGGTAGGGGAGGTATAACGGAGGGGGAAGTATAACGGAGTGGGAAGTATATGGAAGGGGAAGTATAACGGAGGGGAAAGTATATGGGGGGAAAGTATAACGTCGTGGGAAGTATATGGGAGGAGAAGTATAACGGAGGGGAATGTAGTGTATAAGTGAGGGGAAGTTTAAGTGCGGGGTAGTATAACAGAGGTGAAGTATAACGGGGGGAAGTATAAGGAAACGAAAGTTTATGAAGATTATGTATAAGGGAGGGAAAGTATAAAGGAGAATTTTCCAAGTTTTTTTTTTTCAAACAATTTTTCAAAGTTTTTTTTTTCGAAAAAATTTCCAAGTTATTTTTTCGAAAAATTTTGTAAGTGTCAAGGTATAAATAATGGGCTCTTTGGCCTAGGGATGTGCCTCTCGTAATGGGTAGAAGTACGAAATTTCTCCCTACTAAAAAATATTAATAATTAAAAAGTGGCCATTTTTTTACACCAAAATTCTTAAAAAATATAAGAGTAATTGGTTGAAAATTTGTTGAAATTGGACCAACGGTTCGGCCCAGCGAATTTTTAAAATTTCAAACAGACATATCCCCGCCATTTTTTTCGAAATTCAAAAATCGCCCTCTTTACTTTCTTCTTCACCGGCTACAGAATTTGTGTGAAAATCGGTTGAAAACTGTGGCTGTAAGTGTTCCGGAAAAATGCTACGGACGGCCGGCCGGCACACAGACAAAGTTGAGATCGGGATAGATCATATTCGAATTGACCCTCCGGGGTCTGGAAGACCCTTCCCCAAAAATCCGACGTGGAGAGTATCACAACTTCTTTAAGGAAGTTAAAAAACCTTTTTAACTTTCTTGATGATTTTGTTTTACTGTCCATGTCGGGTTTTTGGGGAAGGATATGCCAGTCCCAGTAGAGATCAAATCAATTATCAGGATAGAATTATATATCACCTCCTATACTTCCTCCTCCCTAAACTTCCCCCCTTTATACTTCCCCTCCTTAATACTGCCCCCTCCTTGCCCTTCCCCCTCCTATGTTGTTCCTTTTCTTTAATTAAGGAAGTTTTCGCTATAAGCTCTCAAAATAGTACTTCCACCTCTTCCTTCCTTTATTTTGTCGATTAAAACTTCTGTCTATAAATACCACATTTAATTTTTTTTTTCCCAGGGCTGGCCTGATGCTCTGCGGAATATGAGCCGTATGAAGGTAGGTCTCTCATTAAATGTTGAAATAATGTGTTTAGAAACTATTTTGAATATCCGCCATTTCTGAGGGGTTCCACCCTCTGTTTTCGAACGGTCTATTAAATTACAGATGAGTAAATTGTCTCATCAAAACCAATTCATGCTCGATTACAAAATAGTGAGGCCGACATCCCGTATCAATTTCGTCATTGTCTTCCATTTGGCTCATATTAACACCGCCCCCACCCCCGCCCCCTGGGGCGGCTTCTCCCGAAACGTATCCTTTGTTACCATTTATAATTGCCAGTCGGTGTCAAACGTTTCATAACCCACCGGCGCCCGCGTATTTTCCATAGAATTTGAATTTTAATGTTAACATAAAATGTCGCAAATGTTTCACTTACATTTTTTACCTTTTTACAACCGTGCCTTGATATAAAAATCAGATTTTGATTTACTTCTGAACGAAGGTGCTATGACACCCGTACAAAAGTATCCCATGCTAGGTTGGCGCTTTGGGAGTAGATATTTTGACTTTACCTTCTGTTGGCCCACCTGTTTGCATCCAACAAATAAATACATATTAGGTACAAAATGAATCTCGGCTAAAATTACAAAATTCAAATTTACCCTGCGGCTGAGTTTCATTTTGTACACCTAATAAATAAAACTTGTAGAAATTTAATTCTCTATAAATTAGTACTTAATTATTTTTTTCGAGGATGCACCATTTTCGGAAAAAATTTTTTTTTAAATAAATTTATCTTGAAACAGTGCGTCCTAGAGAAAAAATGAATAGAATAAAAATTAAAGAGAATTTATTGAATTTCCAACAGATTTTATTAGTGCATTTTTTCAATGTCTGTAACGGTTTACGATTTACAAGCCTTTAAAAATTAACCTACTTAATGGCTATACTTCAATAACCTTCTACTCGGAGAAAGTCAACTTTTGATGGACTTAAACGCCTAAAATGTTCAAAATTTTGAAAAAATGAACTACTAGGTGTACTGAAACTCGGCTAAAATCTACAAAATTTACCCTATGGCCGAGTTTCATTTTGTACACCTATTTTTGACTTTACATTTTTGTTGGCCCACCTGTTTGCGTCCAACAAAATAATAGAAATAAATTAAAAAAAAAAAAGACAATTGGGTCGATTTTCACCTCAAAACTCATGATTTTCATGAATATTAGTAAAAATGGGTAAAAATTTAAGGAAAAAAGGGTCTGAATCAAGAATGAAAGTGACGAAGATTTGGTCAATTTTGTCTCAAAAATCTTGATTTTAATGAAACTGACTTGAAAAATTGGCTGAAAAAACGTTTGGATTAGAAATATTCAATTTCGATCTACGTAAAACAGTGGAAGGTTTTTTAGAATCGATGAGTCGTTTTTAATCACGAAACGTTTTGGGGGTTTTGATACTAAAGGCATTTCGGAGTAAAGGGTTCGGGATGGGTAATCCATTGATTCTCATTACCGCTAATGTTTGCTTTCAGGGCTTTCAGCGACGAACCCCCCCCACCCCCACGGATCCCTTTAGGCCCTTTCCCGCCCCCCACGCCGCCCCCGCCCAGGAGTACTTCCCGTCCTCGGACCTCCTACAACACTCTTCCCCGTTTCGGGACCACTTAAACGTCAACTAAAATGCAATCAACGGGAACGGCGGGACGTGGCGATGATCAATTTTCATTCAGAGCCTTCTACTTCCGGGGAATTTTTCATGAAATTAAACGCGATACCGATTTTAGGTCGTTATTTTCCATAATGAACCGTTCAAACCAAATTTTAACCGTTCACCGGAAACTGAAAAAAAAAATTGCCGTTTTTTGATCTGCCTTAAATCTACTTATCTACCTCTGGAAAAAAAAATGACAAAACAAATTAAATAGACAGAAAAAATTCAAAACATTGCTTTGGGATTTCAGAAGCATCGGGCGTAAACAGCCCTTTCTCCTTTCCGTCCAATTTTTAACTACCTTAAATAAATTATTTTTTGCAAAAGTTACAGAGGGAGAAAGAATGAAAAAAAAAAAACGGATATTCCACGACCGGTTTCGGCGTAATACGCCTATCAGGTGGCCTATTTCCTTATTTTCATTCTCCTACACTTTTTTCTTGACTTTCATTAGACGGTATTATGGACCTGCGGGAAGGTGGACAAACTATCCGTTTATTCGGCACCCCCCCACGCCCCACTACCTCCTAATTGTCACTACACCAAATTATTTTTATGCCCTCCACATCAGGTTTTTGGGGTCAAATCGAATATTGATCTTTACCGATCTCAAATATGTCTGTTGTTCCGTCCGGACGTAGCATTTTTTTCCGAAGCTCTTTACGGCCACAGTTTCCAAACGATTTTCACCAATTTTCCCCTATTGAACTTCCCCCTTTTTACTCCCCCTTCTTAAACTTCTCCCTCCTTTATAATCCCCCTCCTTTATACTCCCGCTCCTTAATACTCCCCCTCCTTAATACTCCTGCCTCCTTAATACTCCTGCCTCCTTAATACTCCCCCTCCTTAATACTCCCGCTCCTTAATATCCCTCCCTCCTTTATAATCCCCCTCCTTAATACTCCTTTATACTCCCGCTCCTTAATAATCTCCTTCCTTTATACTCCCCTTCCTTTATACTCCCCCTCTTTATACTCCGCTCCTTAATACTCCTCCCTCCTTCATACTCCCGCTCCTTAATACTCCTCTCTCCTTTATACTCCCCCTCCTTAGTACTCCTTTATACTCCCCTCCTTAATGCTCCTCCCTCCTTCATACTCCCGTCCTTCATACGCCCGCTCCTTAAACTCCTCCCTCCTTAATACTCCTCCCTCCTTCATACTCCCGCTCCTTAATACTCCTCCCTCCTTTATACCCCCTCCTTAGTACTCCTTTATACTCCCGCTCCTTAATGCTCCTCCCTCCTTCATCTCCCGCCCTTAATGCTCCTCCCTCCTTCATACTCCCGCTCCTTCATACTCCCGCTCCTTAATACTCCCCCTCCTTAATACTCCTCCCTCCTTCATACTCCCGCTCCTTAATACTCCTCCCTCCTTTATACTCCCCCTCCTTAGTATCCTTTATACTCCCGCTCCTTAATGCTCCTCCCTCCTTCATACTCCCGCTCCTTAATGCTCCTCCCTCCTTCATACTCCGCTCCTTCATACTCCCGCTCCTTAATACTCCTCCCTCCTTAATACTCCTCCTCCTTAATACTCCTCCCTCGTTTATACTCCCCCTCCTTAATTCTCCTCCCTCCTTTATACTCTCTCTCCTTAAACTCCTCCCTCCTGTATTGTTCCTTTCAAGGAAGTTTTCGTTGGGCAGCCCATCGCATAAATTATTTTCCAGTGGTAAATCTTAAAAAGAATATACATATGTAATAGAAAAAAAAAATTATAAGAATTTTTTTTTTTTTTTCTTGAATCCTAGATTTCGCAAAGATTTATGTGCACGGTGGTTTTATTTTTTATTTTATAAATTGTGGATCCTGAGTTGAATTTTCTTGAAAGACTCTGAGAGGCTAGGACGCCTTCTGTTCGGAATAAAAGAGAAAATGGAAGAAGGGAGTGAAAAAAAAGAAAAAAACGGCTGAGGTGAAGTGTGGCCGTGAAGAAGCGGGGATGTTTTAAAATTCTTCCCGCGGACGTTTTGTATCCACCCGTTTAGGAATTCAATTCTGCTCGACACTTCGGTCCCGCCTTTTTTCTTCTCCGACCGCTACACTCCCCCCTTCATTTTCTAATCTGAATAATTCTCAGTTCGAATTAAAAGCGTAGATCGAACAAAAAAAAGGGGCCTAATTAGACTCGCGGATCACGTGACTGACTCCGTAAACGCGAACTTGAAAGAAATTTTTGAGCGTTCAACGATCGATATATCACGTGAAGAGAGAAAAAAAATGTTCAAAAATTAAAAGGAACAGAAAGTTCGTCGAACTTGCAACAGAATAAACATGAAACCTATAAAACATGAAGTTGGAACATTCCACCCTTTGGGGAGCTTAAAAAAAGAACTCTTCAGACTACAAATAAGACTCTTTTCCCACTGGGATATTCCCAACTTTCTTTTACCGATATCATAGAGTTTTAAATTACATCCAGAATCAACAGTTATCTCATTTTCATTGCTTAGAACCTGCTACAGAAAAAGAAAGAATTATTTGGTGTACAAAATGAAACTCAGCCACAGGGTTTTGAATTTTGTAGATTTTGAAGTCCATCAAAAGTTGACCTTCTCCGTGTAAGGTTATGAAGTATAACCATTAAGAAGGTTAATTTTTAAAGGCTTGTAAATCGTAAACCGTTACAGATATTGAAAAAATGCACTAAATAAAATCTGTTGGAAATTTAATTCTCTTTAATTTTTTATTCAATTTTTCTCTAGGACGCACTGTTTTCAAGATAAATTTATTTAAAAAAAATTATTTTCCGAAAATGGTGCATCCTGGAAAAAAAAATTAAGTACAAATAGAGAATTAAATTTCCTACAATTTTATTTATTAGGTGTACAAAATGAAACTCAGCCGCAGGGTAAATTTGAATTTTGTAGATTTTAGCCGATTTTCATTTTGTACACCTAATATCATCGTGATGAGCCATTTGGAGAAGGAAAAGTCATGGAAATTCCGTTTAAATAATTGAAATTCGATTTTCCGTTTGAATAGACTTGGCGGTCAGCGACGACCCACAACAGTTCAAACAGGAATATGGCCATTGTCAGAGTAACTACGTCGAAGGTTGACATAAGTCGAAACCTCGTTGAACAGTTAGCTTTTCGAGCGGATGAATGCCCATTATCCTTCTATTACTCACGTGTCCTCACCCCACGGTCATCTCTCAACTTCAAAACCGACCGTCTATCCAATTGTTTTTCTCTCTGTTTGCCCAGGCCTACCATATTTGCCCTTCGGCGACAAATAAGAGTTTTTAAATCAACCTAATGGACATTTATAAATGTCGGGTTTATTACTCCTCCGGGGCGTAAAAAAAAGGCAATAAAAAAACATACAAAACATCATTTTATAACACAGTAAACAAAGTGATGAAACCCGTGTAAAATTAACAAACTCAAACAGAAGGTATTGTAAAACCTCCATGACCGATTTTTGGCAAAAAGCCTTGCAGAAACTTGAACCCCCCCCCCCCAATTTTTTAATTTAAAAAAATTAATTTTTATAACTATTGAGGTCAGGAAAAATGTTCCCTTCGAGATGGCAACATTTTAGGGAACCATTTTTTTACCTCTCAAAATTTGTAAAAATTAATTTTTCACACTTATAAGTTTAAAAAGTTAAAAAAATTCTCAAATATGCGTCTTTTAATGCTTAGCAATTAGCTTTGTGGGATCAATAACTCTCGAGATATTGAGGTTTTCCCAAAGAAGAATAAACCCGTTTTTCTCGAAAACTGTTGTATTTTTTGATCTGAAATTATTAGGTGTACAAAATGAAACTCAACCACTGGGTAAATTTGAATTTTGTAGATTTTAGCCGAGTTTCATTTTGTACACCTAGTAGTTCATTTTTTCAAAATTTTAAACATTTTAGGCGTTAAAGTCATCAAAAGTTGACCTTCTCCGTGTAAGAAGGTTATTGAAGTATAACCATTAAGAAGGTTAATTTTTAAAGGCTTGTAAATCGTAAACCGTTACAGATATTGAAAAAATGCACTAAATAAAATCTTTGAAATTCAATTCTTTAATTTTTATTCTATTCATTTTTTCTCTAGGACGCACTGTTTTCAAGATAAATTATTTAAAAAAAAATTATTTTCCGAAAATGGTCATCCTAGAAAAAAATAATTAAGTACAAATTTATAGAGAATTAAATTTCCAACAATTTTTATTTATTGGTGTAAATGAAACTCAGCCACAGGGTAAATTTGAATTTTGTAGATTTTTGCCGAGTTTCATTTTGTACACCCAATAGATAGGTTTTTGAGGTTTAGATATTTCCTAAAGAAGAATAAACCCGTTTTTCTCGAAAACTGTTGTATTTTTGATCTGAAATTATGTCAGTTCTTTCACATAGAGAAGCATATTCTGAAACATTTTCAGCCGAATCAGAATAGGGGTGAAAATATCCCCCTTATGGCCTTTCTTATAGCATTTCTAGGAAGAAAAAACCCTTTTAGAAAAGGGCTGGCCCTTTGGAACCTCTTTTTCCCAGCTTCCGTCCTGCCCTTTTCTTGAGATAATCGCGCTGAAGAGCTTGTGGTGAGCATTCTAACATTCATAAGTTAATATACGACGTTTTATTTACTTATAAACGAAATAAAAAAAAAAAGACTTTAATTTCCCCAGCATGGAACCTCAGTAATGTTTTCCCCGCTTTCAAGAACAACGTAAAAATTTAATTCATATTCATATTAAATTACTTGTTTGAGGTTTGGCTTTTGAAAGGCTCCTTTTATGAGAGACGAGGAGGTCGGAATGTTGAAATTCCGGCGGAAAAGACGCTACCATTTATGTAATTGGAACTGTACATTAAAAAGGATGTTCAAAGGGAAAGAAAGTAGATAAGGTGGGGGCGGGTGGTTTACTGGTTAACGCAATGGTCCTGACTGCGATGTTCGCTCGAGCGAGTTGAAACGTCGGAAGAAAAAGGGGGATCCCACATTTCTTATTCTTCAGCGACAAAACATAAGACTCTTACAAAACTCATAAATATAAAAAGACGTCAAAGTTGACGGACTCGTAAACTTCCACTCAAAATGCTCGCACGTTCTCTTCACGTTTCCGGAATAATAAATGATTTATAAATTTTGTAAAAACACAAAAAATTTTTTACAATTCTCTTTTGTAAACTCTCGATTTTTTTCCCCACTGAAAAACAATTGGACGATTGAATGTTTGTGCCAGTCGAATTGGCGGAGCAGATCTAATTCGGTTTAAAGCAGAATATGGACCATTTAGTTTTGTGTAAATTTCCTGAGGATAAACAGGGGGTTTTAAATTCATCAAAGGGAAATCGGTCAAGTTTAAAACGCAAAAGGATTAATTAGTACGCATTAAAACGAGAAAAGAAAAACCAACATGAAAGGAATATTTTTGATATAAAGTGGGAAAAGACGCGTGGGAGATATTCTATTACCCTCACGTAATAAAAAGGGCCTTCCAGACCTCTTAGAACGTAGAAGAAACAATTGGCCATCATTACCAATTTTGTCTGTTGTGCCATCCGTCCGTTCACTTTTTCCTAAGCATGGCATCAATTTTTGTCCGAAATTTTTAAGTGTCATATTTATCAGGAGGAAGGAAATCGTCATGTAGCGTGCTGGAAACATGCATGCTAAAGTGTAGGTTTCAATTACAGCCATTTTATTTTTAAAAAATGAAAGCATTTTTAATATTAGGTGTACAAAAAACTAAAATCTACAAAATTCAAATTTACCCTGTGGCTGAGTTTCATTTTGTACACCTAATAAATAAAATTGTAGGAAATTTAATTCTCTATAAATTTACTTAATTATTTTTTTCTACGATGCACCATTTTCGGAAAATAAATTTTTTTAAATAAATTTATCTTGAAAACAGTGCGTCCTAGAGAAAAAATAATAATAAAATTAAGAGAATTAATTTCCAACAGATTTTATTTAGTACATTTTTTCAATATCTGTAACGGTTTACGATTTACAAGCCTTTAAAAATTAACCTTCTTAATGGTTATACTTCAATAACCTTCTTACACGGAGAAGGTCAACTTTGATGGACTTTAACGCCTAAAATGTTCAAAATTTTGATAAATGAACTACTAGGTGACAAATGAAACTCGGCTAAAATCTACAAAATTCAAATTTACCCTGTGGCTGAGTTTCATTTTGTACACTAATATAATTTTTTTTTAAAGACATTAGGAGGTTATTAAGTCGAAAAAGAGAATGGAAAGAAATTCTTTTTTATAATGGAGTAAATCGTTTAAACAACATTTTTATTTTATTTAACCAACCACAATAACACGAGTTCATCTAGCCGTAAGAAAAGCTGAAAATTCGTTGAATAAGAAAGGTTTACTGGGGGGAAAAATTCAAAAAGAAAGACTTAAAATTCAGACAGTCCCTTGACGCTCAGTTAGACAAGAGGGTGGAAATTTTTTTTATTCCACTTCTAAGAATATTTTTAATTTCATAGATTTTTTTTTTTATAATTCGGGAAATGATCTCTTTCTTGATGTCAATATTGTAGTAGGAAATCCAGGTTGAAACAATGAAAATTCGCAATGTTTTATTTCACAATTATATTTAGTACAAATTTTCACGATTTTAAGGGGCATAGTACCGCAGGAGCGTTTTGTTTAAAAACAAGATCGCAGCACTTTCGTCCTAAAATTACTTCTATATTTGACTAAAAATCGTCGGAAAATTTTTTCAAAAGCTAGTTCTCTTTATTTTGGAATGTCTAGGCGGCCTTGGGAGCAGTTTTTCCAAAAAAATTTTCCTTTGGAAAATGGAAAACTTATTTTCGACTAAAACGTTTTTTCCAGAAAAACCGCTTGTATTTTGTAGCTTTTGACGACCTCTTTCCAAAAACATATTATATAGAAAATCCGATGAATAGTTTCTTCGTAATCTTTTTAAAAGAGTTGGAGAAAAATTTGGAGTGTATCTTATAACGATAACGAACTTTTGTAAAAATTTTTGACGATTTTTATTGCTCAAATATAGATTGCTAGACAATATTGTCAGTTTTCACAAAAAAACCCGTTTTCACGGTTTTTGTTTTTTAAATCAACCGAATAGCAATTTTAAAAGTGATTCCATTCTATAATTAAAACGGCGAAATCAAATTTTCAATGTTCATTTCAACTCCTTTCATATCAAAAATAAATAAGGCTCGTTTTTATGGTTAATTCGTACATTGTCAACGGTTGTTTTATTTTCAATACATCGAAACTTCAAAAGACTCTAATTATTAATTAGAGAAAATGAAAATCACCCGGGAAAATGGAGAAAACGTGTTCGGTTCCCTTTTACATTCTGTTTTCGGTTTCACAAAATAGAAATCCTTTTTTTTTATGCATTAAAAAAACTTTTTTTTAAAGACTTAAAGGATGGGCACGTCAAGATTGAACCCGGTGGGTACTTTAGGGTGATAAAGAGGCTTAGCGATTTCCGTGCAATATCCTGGCCCACTGGATTACATCTCTTCAACCTCATATATTCCGTTGGGGAAAAAGACTCTCAGCCTTGTATAATAAGAAGTTGAGGGTAACCATCATTCAAATAAAACACACGATGAAACCTTAAAACTTCCAGATCGTTTATACCTTTTATTTTTTAAAAATTACTTTTTTTCATATTGAAATTTTTTTTTATTTTTTGCCAAAAGGAGTAGGTATACAAGGTGCCAGAAACACATGGCACACGTTGGGAGAGAGGAAAAAGTGGTTTTATAAAAAAAAAAAAATAAATAAAAATAATACTGGTTTGAAGAGCTTCCAACGAAAACTTCCTTAAGAGAAGTATCTATATAGGAGGGGGAAGTATAACGGAGGGGAAGTAAAACGTAGGAGGAAGTTATGGGAGGGAAGTATAGCGGAGTGGGAAGTATATGGGAGGGGGGAAGTTTAAGTGAGGGGTGGTATAACAGAGGTGAAGTATAACGGAGGGGGAAGTATAAGGGAACGAAAGTATAAGTATAAGGGAGGGAAAGTATAAAGGAGGATTTTCCAAGTTTGTTTGTTCGAAAAATTTTCTAAGTTTATTTTTGAAAAATAGTCCGAGTTTTGTTTTTTCCCAAAAATTTTCCGAGTTTTTTTTTTTGTTTTTCAAAAAATTTGCCAAGTTTTTTTCCGAAAATTTTCCGGTTTTTTTTTCAATTTTTTAAGTTCTTTTTTTCGAAAATTTTTTTAAGTGCCAAGGAAGAAATAATGGGCTCTTTGGCCTACGGATGTGCCTCTCGTAATGGGTAGAAGTATAAAATTTCTCCCTACTAAAAAAAATGATAATTAAAAAGTGGCAATTTTTTTACACCAAAAACTCTTAAAAAATATAAGGAATAATTGGTGAAAATCGGATTAACGATTCGGCCGCAGCGAATTTCTTAAAATTTCAAACAGACTATCTCCGCCATTTTTTCGAAATTCAAAAATCGCCCTCGCTACGTTCTTCTTCACCGGCTAAAGAAATTTGTGTGAAAATTTGGTGAAAATCGGATGAAAACTGTGGCCGTAAAGTGTTCCGGAAAAATGCTACGGACGGCCGGCCGGAACCACAGACAAAGTTGAGATCGGTAAAGATCAATATTCGATTTGAGCCTTCCGGGTCTGAAAGACCCTTCCCCAAAAACCCGACGTCGAGGGTATCGCAATAACTTCTTTAGGGAAGTTAAAAACATGTAAAACCCCCTTAATTTAAATCAAAGAATTTGATGATTTAGTTTAAAATGCGTTTGGATATACAGGGTGCCCTCAACAGAACCTATCTTCGTTATTTCAAATGAGAACCCCCATTTTTTATTTCATATTCGTAATCTACGCAAAATTTCATGTGGATTTGACTATTCACATGACCATTTTTGACAACTTTAAAAAATGTCAAATTTTAGCGTTTTTTGCGCTAAAATCCGTTAAAATCGACCTAAAAGTCTCATTTTTTTTTAATTCCACTAATTTTGGCCGAAGATTCCAGCTGTCACAAATTGCATCTTCTCATTCTGCGTCACGAGATTTCTTCGCTAACGGCAAAATATCCAAACGCATTTTAAACTATTGGTAAGGTCTTTCATTTCATCAGAAAGTCGTGTTTATTGAAGGGAAATAAAAGTGGGAATGTTAAATTCACGTGATGAAATCGTAGAAAAAGCTCAAAAAACAATGAAATCGTAGAAAAGAAGGCTCAGAGAACCATGACATCGTAGAAAATGGCTCAAAAAACCATTAAATCGTAGAAAAAGGCTAGAACAAACCATGAAATCGTAGAAAGGCTAGTAGAAACCATGAAATCGTAGAAAAAGGCTCATAAAGCCATGAAGTCGTAGAAAAAGGCTCATAAAGCCATGAAGTCGTAGAAAAAGGCTCATAAAGCCATGAAGTCGTAGAAAAAGGCTCATAAAGCCATGAAATCGTAGAAAAAGCTAAAAATCATGCAATCGTAGAAAAAGGCTAGAAAAAAAAAACCTGAAATCGTAGAAAAAGGCTCTTAAAGCCATGAAATCGTAGAAAGGCTAAAAAACCATGCAATCGTAGAAAGAAAGCTCAAAGAACCATGGAATCGTAGAAGAGAGCTCAAAGAACCATGGAATCGTGGAAAAGATGCTCAAGAACCATGAAATCGTAGGAAAGAAGGCTAAAAAAACCATGAAATCGAAGAAAAGAAGGCTCAAAGAACCATGAAATCGTAGAAAAAGGCCACACCATCAAATTCTTTGTTTAAATTAAGGGGTTTACTTTTAACTTTTTTTCATAAAACAACTTTTTAACGCTCTCCCAGACGTATGATATGTGTTTCCGGACACCCCGTATATTCATAATCGATTTCCAAAATTTTCCTATTGTTCTACCTTTGCTTTAGACATTTTAAAAAAGTTTATTTTGGAATATTTATAGGTTTTTCTCACACGTAAACATAATAAGTTATTTGTTCACGTTGATTGTTGAATTAAACATTGACCGATAAATAAAGTTTTATGCGAAATACAAATCCCACCGCTCCCTAATATAAATTGTAATGGGCCTCATGGAAAATTTGATTGTAATTTATATATTCAGAGTTGTTTGCTATAAGTTAGTTTGAGGTAGATATAATATGTATAGTTTAGGAAGGTCACCCCATGGGTTTTCACGGATGCATCGAATCTACGAAATGATAAAATACTGAAAATAAAATCTGGAGCTGACCCCAACGCTGAGGGCATGCGCACAAGGAACTGGACGTCAAATGTGTTTGTACGTTAAATGAGATGCCAAAGTTGACGCCCGAATCCTTCTGCGCATTCTCAAGGAGTTTCAAACCAGTTTCAAACAGTGGTTGGAACAAAGCTAATATCAAAAATAAAATGTTCATTATCAAGGTAGAAAAATCTAAGTTTTCGGCTGAGCGCTTCCATTTTTGCCTCCTATTAGGTGTACAAAATGAAACTCGGCTAAAATCTACAAAATTCAAATTTACCCTGTGGCTTAGTTTCATTTTGTACACCTAATAGCAAGATTGGTGCCCATTTTCATAGCTAAATGAACTGGCCGAAAAGAGAAAGTAGAAAAGTTTTCAAACTTGAGCAGATTGGATTAAAAGAAGTCGCCAGATTTCTTTCAGGATTAGTTCGGAATTAGCCAAAGTGGGACAAAAGTTGCTTTTCGTTGTAGTCTCCTCCCCGTCGACCTTTTCATCCCCCGGCGTCGACCACACGACCATTCCGTGGTTTAACCTCATTTAGAATTGTCAGGCAATTTGCGGTCCGTCTTAAATCTGTAATTAAAGACACGAACATCTTCGATATTATCATCGGAATTTATTGTCATTCCCAAACTAATTATCACCTCTAATTAAACGTTGAAATTTAAAAAATAAATGAGGGCCTTAATTTATCTCTCTTTCCCTCTCGTTAATTAAGACCCCGCGCGTCAATCATTGAATCGCCCAAGTTGGCAATCAACATAAATTATAATGTAGAGGCGTGATCAAAACTGGATGTTTAAATTATAATATTCACTCTTGGGAAGACTACAGGTGGGAAGCGTTTATTTTATATTTACTCAATCTGAAATTACAAAGCTAAACACGACGCAGGTTTCCTATGTGCAAACTTCATAAGCTCAAATTACCTACTCTACTGGAAACTGCAATTTTTTTTCCCAAACAAAACTTGATTTTCTACCTTAAAATATTTACATACACCTTTTCTTTAACTGCCTAAAGAGAAAATATTTTGATACCCACCATGTACGCTTTTTGGTGTCTTCATGAAAGTTGATCTTCAACGCCTTTCTATGGAGTCGCCAGCTTTTTCCAGAAGATGCCACGATTTTAATTTCATTTTCTACTTTTAACAGAATCATCCTTCTTTCAGTTTAAAAGCCGTTAGATAATCAGCTATGCACTCTTTAAATTGACAGCAAACACTCGTTAGATTGTCAGCTAACAGTCGTTAGATCGTCAGTTAAACAGTCGTTATATTCTCAGTTTAACGGTCGTTAAATTGTCAGCTAAACACTCGTTAGATTGTCAGCTAAACAGTCGTTAGATCGTCAGTTAAACAGTCGTTATATTGTCAGCTTAACACTGGTTAGATCATCAGTTAAACAGTCGTTAGACCGTCAGCTAAACACTCGTTAGATCGGCAGCTAAACTTCCGTTAATTTGTCTGCTAAACAGTCGTTAAATTTTCAGCTATGCACTCTTTAAATTGTCAGCAAAACACTTGTTACATTTTCTGCTAAACAGTCGTTAGATCGTCCGTTAAACAGTCGTTAGATCGTCAGCTAAACTTCCGTTAAATTATCTGCTAAACAGTCGTTAAATTGTCAGCTAAGCACTCGTTAGATTTTCAGCTAAACAGTCATTTAATTTTCAACTTGCTGATGATCTGATGACTGTTTAGTTGTCGATCTGATGACTGTTAAGCTGACGATCTGACGACTGCTAAGCTGACAATCTGATGACTGTTTAGCTGACGATCTGACGACTGTCGTTAGATCGTCCGTTAACAGTCGTTATATTAAACATTTTAAACATTAAACATTAAACAATTTTAACAGATCGCTCGATAGTTCTTTTGAACATTTCGAGATATATTTTTCCCCAAAAATTGCGGATATACGTCTGTCTAAAGTTTTGTTTTTATTTTTTTAGCGGGTGCAATAGGATGTTTCGTACCTACGTAAGGGAAATTTCGAAGCGTAAACCAATTTGTAAACTCGTCTTGTTTAAAGTCAAATTGGAGAATTGTAACGACTAACATGTAATCTTAAAGTTAAGAAGAGCTATTGAAAAGTTTCAAGGAATTCTAAACTTCTAAATTAAACAAAATCTCGTTTGCTTTGCTCCTTCACTTTTTTGTGCCTCTCTTCGCTTTTATAACAACAAAAACAAAAAAAAAAACTCATTTGCTACATCGCATTTTTATTTTTGCTTTATTTTTATTTTCAACTACCGGTCTTGCCCCTTTTTAAGGACACCGTCTTACCTCGCCACCAGTGCCCTATTTTCTGTATTTATACAAGCCATTCCTTAAATGCTTTTTTATTTAAAAATGCTTTTTTTATCCTTGCGTGACCGAGAAAAGAATTTCCTAGCGTTCTATTCGATTTTAACGGCGCTGACAGCTTATTTCAAACGTCATTTATAATCAACAACCAGTAAAAAAACGGAAAAAAAGCCAGAGTTCTCCTTGAAACATTCATTGCTTATTTTTATTGTGCATATTTTTTTCCCAGAGAAAGTGACATTGCTTTAAATTAATAGAACAAAAAAGCCCTAACTTCCTCTATTTACATGCAGTCGTAGTGTAACCTGGGTTTTGTCCGCCAAAAATACACATTGAATTTTTTATCGCCAAACCAAACGAAATTGTTTTTATTTTATTTATTTATTTATTTGTTATTTATTTATTTTTTAATAAAAATTTATTATTGTTTATTTTTGTTAATTTATTATTGTTAATATTTATTATTGTTTTTTTTTTAATGTTAATTAATAACTTTTAAATTTTTATCTTTAATTAAGCTTGAATGGGCACTTGTACAAATACTTGTAAATCTAACTTTGTTTATTTAATCTAACTTGTAAACGTGTAAACTAATTAACCTGATAAACTTGTAAACTAATTAACCTGATAAACTTGTAAATTAACCTTGTAAATCTTGTAAATTAACCTTGTAAACTTGTAAATTAACCTTGTAAATCTTGTAAATTAACCTTGTAAACTTGTAAATTAACCTTGTAAATCTTGTAAATTAAACCTTGTAAATCTTGTAAATCTAACTTGCTGTAAAGAGCTTATGCTCATGGCAAATCGGCAAATAATTATTATTATTATTATTGCTTGGGGGGGGGGGGGGGGCGCGTAAATAAACAGGTTTCTTTTACATCAAACTGTTGACTCGTCGAAGTTAAGTAACTCACAATTTTTTTCCACCAAGGTGGGGGAACAATCCACACACTTTTCTGTGAAGGGGAGTAATAACGAAGCAATCAATTTTGCTAACAATCTAACGAGTGTTAAGTTGAAAATTAAATGACTGTTTAGCTGAAAATCTAACGAGTGCTTAGCTGACATTTAACGACTGTTTAGCAGACAATCTGACGACTGCTAAGCTGACAATCTGATGACTGTTTAGCTGACGATCGTACGTTGGTTAAGCTGACGATCTGATGACTGTTAAGCTGAAGATCTGACTTTTGTTAAGCGGCGATCTGATCACTATTTAGCTGATGACCGTCGACTGTTAAGT
>JACGAQ010000894.1:0-82630 GCA_014119065.1 Orius insidiosus | reverse complement strand
TAAAGAAGGACCTTTGCTCCAAGTCTTCATCGAAAGTAAAACCAAGGATTTCGCTATCAACAGCAGGAAAACCCATTTCCAAAGGGTATCACAATAACTTAATTTTTGAGGTGGTTAAAATGAAAGAAAAATAGGCTTTTTGTACGCCACGAAGCGC
This sequence comes from Orius insidiosus, assembly GCA_014119065.1. Taxonomy (NCBI): domain Eukaryota; kingdom Metazoa; phylum Arthropoda; class Insecta; order Hemiptera; family Anthocoridae; genus Orius; species Orius insidiosus. The sequence continues at coordinate 82,473 of JACGAQ010000894.1, read as the reverse complement.
CAGACATCAATGCATCTTTATAAAAAATATAAAAAATCTACATGAAAAACGATGAAAATAAATCAGACGTCAATACTTCTTCGCATAAAATAGTATTTTGTTTATTTTCCTTCATGGACGAGTCGTATGTCAGTTCCTGATGGCCACACATTCAAGGTCAATCCAATGAAAAATTACGAATATTATTTATCCTCCCCGCGTTTTTCATGATTTTTTCTCAACTTTCGAACCCAAACAGGTAAAAAAATGTGAAGAGAGAGAGATGATATTTTTTATGAACCGGACGAACGGCCTCTTTAGCCTTTACGAGCGTTAAAATCTCCCGGTGTCGAAGCCGCGGCTTCATGACTTCATTTCCGTCAAACGGAAAAGAAATTGCGTTTAACATATACGATTTTAGCCATTTCCTTATATTGCGTTTAACATATACGATTTATAGCCATTTCCTTATAGAAAGAATACGATAGCAGCCTTTGTATTTATGGTATTTCACCGAACTAATTGTATAAAATTTCCTTGGTAAGGTGTTTATGGGATGAAAGATACAATAAAATAGCAAAAAGTGGTGCCTATTTTGAGTGGTAGCACTGATTTAAGCCACACTAGGACAGCATCACAGACAACAAAAATATCAATCAATTTTCTTCTACGGAATCTGGAGGACCTTCTCGCAAAACCGGATGTTGACAGGTAAAAAAAAAGCATCGGAAGACGAAAAAAAAGGCGGTGCACGCAACGCCGAGAACAGTCAATCATCATTCAATAATTGGCAGGTTCAATCTAAGTAGTCCTTTTGTCTGAAAATAGCTGTCAAAAAAATTAGTACTTTTCAAAATTCGAGAGAGAGAGACAGAAGAAAAGCCACTCCTAGGTACCTACACACCCTCTTTTCCCTCAATTAAATTTTTTGCCTTAAATTATTCATATTTCATAAAAATAATAATTGAAAAAAATAATCTGATCGCTTATAAATTAACAATTTATAACTTAATTGTTTGGTAAATGATATGCACTGAACCTATTTTTGTGGAAATAGTGGAAATTTTGTGGAATTTCACGGTTTGTTGTGACTTAGCTGGGCCGGAAAAAAAGTTCTAGTTTGAAGAGCTTTCAACGAAAACTTCCTTAAAGAGAAGTAAAAATATAGGAGGGGAAGTATTAAAGAGGGGAACTATAATGGAGGGGAAGTACAACGGAGGGGGAAGTATAACGGAGGAGGAAGTATAAGGGAGGCCGGAACGACAGACAAAGTTGAGATCGGTATATTCGTTTTGACCCTCCGGGGTCTGGAACCCGACGTCGAGGGTATCACAATAACTTCTTTAGGAAGTTATTTAACCTTCGGGTTATAGGACGAGCAGTGCTGAAAACCATCACTCAAGGGTATCACAATAACTTCCATATTTAAAATCGTTGAACTGTAGGAAAGTACTAGTTTGAAGAGCTTCCAACGAAAACCTGCTAAAGAGTAGGAACAATATAGGAAGGGGAAGTATAAGGAGCGGGAAGTAAAAGGAGGGGAAGTATAAGCAGGGCGAAGTAAAAGGAGGCGAAGTATAGCAGGGGGAAGTATAAGGAGGAGGAAGTAAAAGGAGGGGAAGTAAAAGTGAGGGGAAGTAAGGAGGGGAAAGTAAAGTAAAGTAAAGAGGGAAGTATAAGTAAAGGAGGGGAAGTATAAGGAGGGGATAACAAAAGGAGGGGAAGTATAAGGAGGGGGAAGTATAAGTAGGGAAGTACGCAGCGGGAAGGAAAGGAGGGGGAAGTAAAAGGAGGGGAAGTATAAGCAGGGGGAAGTAAAAGGAGGGGAAGTATAATTCCAAGTATTTGAATCTGACGGCCAGCCGGAACCACAGACAAAGTTGAGATCGGTACCATAATCCATAATCGATTTATGAACCTTCCCCAATAACCCGCCGTGGAGGGTAACACAACAACTTTTTTAAGGAAGTTAAACTTTTTCAGATTGTCTTTCGAAGATACCGGACTCGAGAAGTTACGAAGGTGAGCAAGGCGGACTGTAAATCCGCAATACCTTATTGGTCCGTTATCGACGTCCCTTTTTCTGTTGTGATAAGATAGGTACAAAACGTAACATCTTCAAGCCCTTGTAAGACAACGCTTGCCCTGAGAAAGATCAGTTGTAATTTAAAACGATAGGACGCCTCGAAAAAGAAAGGCTTCCTCGAGGTAGTCAACTCTATTTACAGAAAAACCGAAACCACAGTTGTTCTATATTCACAAATAAAATTATTTAATCTTTTCCTAATAAAAAATTGATATCATTTGTTAAATCATGACGGAAAACTGCTTCATTGATAGCGATAGGTATGTAGACTAAACTTTTTTTTTCAACAGAAAACAAGACAAATCTAAATATTTATATTATGCGTTGATGACTGATTAACCAAAATATTTAGACTAAACAAAAGTTTTATCTTGAGATTAACTTTTCGTAAAACTTGAGAGGAGGAAAAAAAACTATAAGATCGACCTTCTCTTTTCTTTGTTTGAGGACCAACTCGTTTCACGTAAAAAAAAAGAAAAGAAAAATGCGAAGGACGTAAATAAAAACTTCTTTTAGGAAATGGATTGATTAACGAAAACGAAGAAAAAAAAAAAGTCAAAAACTACACGGAGCCATTTTTATGTTACAACTTCTTGGGTGTCAAATTAAACTTGATTTGTATACGTCATCTAGAGGACCCGTTCATTTGCATAAAATAAAAAAAAACTTTTATTTGAATAAATTTTTGAACCCCCCCCCCCCCCCGGCCTTTGTGTCCACATCAGGTTTGTCCCGAGCTTCCTCAAAGTAGGGAAATTTAATTATTTTCATCCCTTCTATCAAAAACAAGTTACAATAAATAATAGTGTTGGCCCATGGATATTGCCATCATAAAATAAAAGAAAAAAAGCGTTCATAAACATAGAAAAAATGGGGGGGGGGGGGTAAATTAGTTAACTATTTAACAAATTTAAAAATAAACTAATTAAATTAGTTAACTATTTAACTTAATTTAAGCAATTATTATTAATAATTAAAATGAAAAACTCACCAAAAAAGAAAGATTTCGAAGAAAAGAAGTACCCCAGCCGTAGGATGCGCATCAAAAATCTTGTTCAAAAAATGGATGAAAACGACCACTGCCTTCTCAATCATTTGCTCAATAAAATACAAAAAATATCTAATTTTACGTATACATAATAAAAGATAAAAATGCTCTATTTTAAACTTCAAATAAATTAATGTTTTGTTTTTCGCAATGAAATATTATCGCATGAAAAATAAATTTCGAAGAAAAGGAATCTACTTAAGGCGGGAAACAAAAAGGCATGCACGAACAAGTTAGTGTAGTTGAAGTCCTACGGCTGTGGTATTTCTAAATCTCTTCTAAATCTTTCTTTTTGGTGAGTTTTTCATTTTAATTATTAATAATAATTGCTTAAATTAGTTAAATAGTTAATGAAATTAACTTATACAAATTTACGCTTATGTCTTGGTGTATGTTTATATGTTTCGGTGAATAACCAAACCCTTCTAGACTCACCCTCCCTACAATTTTTCCACAATTTTTTAAAACAATATGATCGTAATCTTTCGGATGAATTAATAGCACTGTTCCAACCGCAGTTTGAAACTCCTGTAGCATGCGCAGAAGGATTTGCCCGTCAGATTTGACGGACAAACGATTTGATCGACGTCAGGAATTGACGTCTAAGTCATTCTGCGCATGCTCCAGGAGTTTCAAACCAGTTTCAAACTGCGTTTGGAACAAAGCTATTATTCGGTATTTCGAATGTTGAGGTACATAGTTATTTTAGGATTAAAATTTGTCAGAGTTTTAACTTTTAAAGATGACATCCGCCGCCATATTCAGTTTTGTCGGGCAGTTTATTCCGGAACATTTTACAGCGTTTTTCACCATTATTTTCATCATCAAAAATATCTTATGTTCACCATCTAATTTTCACCAATTTTTACTGAATCTTCTGTCTTAGCTAGTTAGAAAATGTCGATAGCTTTTATTTTTAAGAATGGCGGAGATCCATCCGTCTAAAGATTTGTTCAACCGCGCTTTTTCCCTTCCTAAATACGATAGCTTTGTTCCAACCGCAGTTTGAAACTGGTTGGAGCATGCGTAGAAGGGTTAGCACATCATCTTTGACGAACAAACTATTTGAACGTCGACTTCCAAATCCTTCTGCGCATGCTCCAGGAGTTTCAAACTGCTGTTGGAACAAAGATATAGTAATCAAACTGACCACTGGTTTTTTAAAACTATCCTTCGAGGACACCTCAATAACTGTCTTTTAAACAATTTCCCACCCCCAAAAAAGTGAAAAATAAATAAAGGCAGCTAAATTAAAAAAACCATTTTACCACTATTTCTTGCTAACTAATATCGTGTTGAGCAAAATTTGAAAAAAGGTAAGTCAACTTAAGATTTTTGGGTATATTTTATAGGATAATGCGAATAAGAAGAATTTTTTTCTGGGTAAAAAATGACCTGGACAGACACTCCCGAAAGGCCAAAAAATGAGATTGAGCGGATACGGAACCCAAACACGTCTCGTCCGGCTCCCGACGATTTTTATCTCATTTTTTCCCCACTTTTTCACTCAAAAAAGCCTACTGAATATGCAAAATTTCACTTTTTTCCCACACTTACAAAAAAAAAAAGAAGAAAAAAAGTGGGAGTGAGAAGATCCTTGTGGCTTTTATTCGTCACAAAGAACTTCGATTATAATCCTATTTAGGAAGCTCCTAAAATGCTTTACCTACCAAACCAGGAAGTTTTTTTTTTTTTTTTTTTTAACTTTCTTTCCAGATTAATGAAATTTTCCGAGTAAGCAGTAACATTTTTTAGGTCCTCTTTTACGTAGGTAGATAATTTTTTTTTTTTTTTTTTTTTTTTTTGTAAGATGTGATTCACTTAATTTGTAATCAGAGGCTAATTTGAACCCGTCATTCCACCTCTTTAAAATTTTTAAGTTTGTTTTCTTCAGGATACTTTTTTTTGCAAGATTCCTCCAGTAAACGCCAACGTACAAAAAAACCTTTCCTTCGAGGTTTATAGTCCTCAGGCTTTCCAACACAAAATTTTTAAGTTTTTGATTACTTTTAAAGTTTTTCCACCATAACTTTGAACTTTTTAGGCCCTCAGGGCTGCCATCTCAGCATTTTTGAAGTTATTTTTGCATTTACTTCGGGATTTCTGACCATCAGATATAAACATTTTAAGTTTATCGCTTTCAATCAAACTATCTTTTTTAAGTGAAATTCGGAGTTTTCATGTCCACAGGTTTGCCATCACGACATTTTAAGCTTAGCAGTGCATTTTCAATTGGAATTTGGATTTTTAGTCCCAGTTTGCCAACATAAAATTTTAAGCTTTCTTTTCACTTTTATTATAAAAACATCTTTTCTTCCTAAAGCATCATTGTATTCCTGGTTCCTGTTTTTTTGTTTTGTCAAAGAATAGATTTGCTACATGAAACTTAGAATGGGCTTTGTTATTTGAAAGCCCACTCATATTCAAATTCAGCCTATGAACGCCACCTTCATAATTTATGAACCTATTCTTCAGAGGGCGATTCTTGAGCTAGCAGTGCCTTCTTGATATTTAAAATAAAAACTTACCACTGATAAGAGGTAAAAGTGAAGCTTGTTGTTCTAGAAATGATTTGAGGCCTGGATCGAGTTCAATAGGGCTCGCCGGTGCCTCATCCATCATTGAAATTCCGCGGGAAAAATTTTTTTTTACAATTTTTTTTAACCAATCACAATTTTTTTTAAATGCACCGCATTAAAAACGACGCCCCCCCTCGCCTTTAAGGTCCAATAAAAATACAAAAACTTCTTCACCACACTTGAAGCGAGGACGGACTGAAAGACCGGGTCGCCTCCTGGAACCCCCACCCAAAAGTCCCTCTCCGGCTTAAATTCTTCGTGTCTTCTTGAGCTGGGCCCCTTCCATCCCCGATTTCGAGATTATTTTTGTTTTTATTTTTTTTTTAAACAAAAAAAGCATTCAAGGACCTTTTAACGGTAGATGGCCAAAAAACCCGCCGGGCTTTTTATTTAGTTTTTTTTAATATCTTAAGAAAGCCTTTTTGATATGATCTTAATCCTTTTACCTACATCCCACCTACTCAAAAGATTTGGCAGCTAAAAAAAAGTAACCATTTTTTGTCATGATCTTCCATCTATTTCAAATTAAAAATATAGTTAGTTATTTTTTGAGACATTTTGGATTTTTGGAGAGCCTAGTGCTGACGAAAACATTTTAATTTGAACGTACTTTATTAATAAAATATGTTATAAAAATATTGGAAAAAAAAGCGAGAAAAAAAATTTATATACAATTCGAATTTTTATTAATTATTTACAAAGTTAAACAGGTCCTAATTTGTTTTAAAAATTAAATAAGTTATAAAACTAGCCCAATTTACTGGAAAATTTGTTAGTAAGTATTTTCTCACAGATCTAAAAAAAAGTTAAGGTTGGGTTTTCTCTACTTTTGGGCAATCAGTGGGTCCGAAGATTTCCGTATTGTTTTTCGACTCTAGGGCGGTAATGTTAGCGACGACTTCTGGGTCACAGAGACTCGGATTTCCTGAAGAAAAATTATTAACTGTTTTTTTTTTTCTAAAATAAATACCGTGGAGATATATTCGAAGTATGCTCGGTACGCCGTAGAGTTTACATTGGGTGTTGTCCGCCAATGATTTGTCGATAAAAGTTATCATGTTGTGTTCGAGATGGGCCCAGCAAAGGCGAGGAAGGCCGTGGAAATCTTTTTCTATCCTCGTCACCATATTATGGGACGCGTACAATTCTTCCAAAGATGGTAAAACGGTCTAAAAATTAAAATTCATAAATAAAGCTACCAAATACGCTAAGTTAGGGCATTTTTTTAAAGATGTCCAAAGAGAAGAATCGTCAAATCAACTTGAAATCCGTCGATTATGAATATGAAATCAAAAAATAGGGGTTCTAATTAAAATAACGAAGTTGGTGTCGCTCCGGGACACCCTGTATACCAAAACCAAAATCTACCACTGGAGTCGATTCCCCGTCCAAAAATAAGAGGGGTTTTACAGTTAACTTTTTTTTTTTTTTTTTTTTTTTTTTTTTTTTTTTTTTTTTTTTTTTTTTTTTGTAGCGCTAAATGTTTTGCAGTAAAGTTGCTGGTCCACTCCAGTTTGAACACCCTGTATATCTCTACCTAGAACGATTCTAAAACAAGAATTACGCCCAGAACTAGACCTAGGCCAAGAACTAGATCTAGCTCTCGTTCTCGTAAAGTTGCTGGTCCACTCCAGTTGGCACCCCTGTATATCTCTACCTAGAACGATTCTAAAGCAAGAATTACGCAGAACTAGACCTAGGCCAAGAACTAGATCTAGCTCTCTTTCTCGTAAAGTTGCTGTCCACTCCAGTTGGCACCCCTGTATATCTCTACCTAGAACGATCTAGAACAAGAAATGCCCGCAGAAATAGACCTTGGCCAAGAACTAGATCTAGCTCTCGTTCTCGTAAAGTTGCTGGTCCACTCCAGTTGGCACCCCTGTATATCTCTACCTAGAACGATTCTAGAACAAGAATTACACGCAGAACTAGACCTAGGCCAAGAACTAGATCTAGCTCTCTCGTTCGTTCTAGATCTAGTGAACTCGAGGGAAAAAAGTATTAGACAAAATCAGTACTTTTGCGGAAAATTTTTAGCTTTTTGCATTTTTAAGTTTTTGGTGTACTTACTTTCGAAGTTTCTTCTAGCGTAGTTAAATTGTTGTGCGATATGTCTAATATTGTGAGGTCATCGAGTCCGATGAGGTCGTCGGGAAGGATGCGGTCGAGGTAATTGTGGCTCAGGTTCAGTCTATGGAGGCTGCTGAATCCCATAAGCGAGCCAGACAACGTTTGTAAACTGTTGTATCGAGTTTCAATTCAAACACTCTCGTTTCAAGCTCCACCAAATTCTATGCAAAAAATAATTTTGTTTTTTATTGTATTAGCTTGGTTCCAACCTCAGTTTGAAACTGATTTGAAACTCGTGGAGCATGCGCAGAAGGATCTGCACGTCAAAGACGGAAAAACGATTTCAACGACGTCCGAATCCTGCGCATGCTCCAGAAGTTTCAAACTGCGGTTGGAACAAAGCTAATATTGATTTGAGTACATTAGGAAGAAGAAAAGAAAATATTTTGGTCCCCTAGTAAGATTCGAACCTACCGCCGACGAGTCTTCGTTTCAACACAGGCATGAAAGCTAAAGGTCGTAGGTTCGAAACTCAATGGAGGGCTTACTTTTTTTTCTACTCTTTTCTCCTTCCTAATCATTTCAAAAATAGAACATTTACCTCCATCCGACCGGAGAGAATGTGGATTTTGTTGTTGGAAAGGTCGACTAAATTGAGTTTCGTCAATCCTCGGATGTCTTGAAGAGTGAACTCTTGAATGTTATTATGGCTCAAGTTGAGGTTTTTTAACGATTTTAGAGGAAGGAGGCTGTTGTTGAGAGTTTCGATTGCGTTATGGCCGAACTGAAGCTCTTCCAGGTATTCCAAATCGGAAAAGTCATCGCTGTACAACTGAAAAAAAAAAAGTCAGTTATACCCCCAAAACAACGATTACAACGAAACCGTTCACTTTAGCAAAGTTATGTTAAAACATTTTTTGTACAAAATTTAATGTAAATTATTTTTGTACTTCGTATGTTTTGCGTAAAACCTCACGGTTTTCGAGATATTTGGTAAAAACTGATAAAAATCGCTTTTTCGCTCTTCTCGGTTTAGTACGTTTTTGCTTGTTTTTTGCTATTTTCGCGACTTAAGATGCTTAGAGTATTTTAAATTATCCCAAAAATCAACTGGGAAGACTTTATTTTCTACTAAACTTACCGTGCTGATATTGTTGTTGCTTAAAATGAGGGCTTTAAGGTGTTTGGAGTTCGATAGCGCTCTATCCAAGCTTTCTAGGCGGTTGTATTCCAAATAAAGATTTTCCAAAGTCTTGAATTTCCTCAATTCTTGGGGGAGCTTCTTCAATTTATTGTCCGCCATATGTAAAAGTATTAGTTTAACGTTGTCTTCGGAGCTCTCCTTCTAGATCTTCGATTTCGTTGAAGTTCAAGAATAGCCATTGCACCTGGGATAACCCCCTGCAAAAAAGATAAGATGTTTTTCTTGTTTTTGAGAAAATACCTGAGAGTGCCGTTGAGGTGCTTGATTTGATTGAAGGAGAGCGAAAGTTTTTGAAGGGTCGCCGGAAAACAGTTTTTCTCAAGAAGCGATATGTTGTTCCCGTTCAAAATGAGCGTATGCATCGACTCCAGCGCCTATTTAAAAATTTTAATTTTTTTTTCTTTGGATAAGTAAAAAGGATTATCTGACAAATTTACCAATGCTCACTTGAAAGTTAGTCGTTGATACGTTTAAAATTTGTCCTCTGCTCAGGTCGAGGACTTTGATTTTGGGCATCATGTTCAGAGCAGATTCGGGAATTTCGGGTATCATATTATCCGCAAGGCTGAAGGATTCTGTACGGGAAAGTCCCGAGAAAACAGAAACCGGAAGCGACCTGTAATTACATAAAAATGTGCAATTTAAACTTCAATTATCAGGTTTTAACATGTTCAGAAGTGGCAGTTCAAATTAGAGGTTTTCTTTTAGTTAATAGTCAGAGTAGCCAACAACACTGTGAGGCCCTAATGTTTCTTGAGGAACCCTTATCTTAAGGTTTTCTTGGTATCCGTCCTAGGCGTTATTTCGTATTTATGAACCTCCCTCGAAGTGACCTTTTCCTTCAAATAAAAGGAATCCTTCCGATTCTCCCCATTTTTTCAAGGTAGCCATTGAGGTACCTCAAGAAGTTCGAGGGCTCTGATTGGCAGATGGCACAATCCTTGATTTTTACTTAAAACCTTCCCTGAGTTAAGGAACTGCAAGGTATCCTTTTGGTTAAGAAAAGAAGAGCTTCTAGTAAAGTAGTATTTCAACAATTTTTGCAATATGTTGGCAGCAATGAATATTAGAGCGTCATTGAGCTCAAGGGGGTGTTGCCCTTAAAATAGGTGTCTCCTAGTATTTCTTCTATACCGAAAAACAAGATAATAGTATTTTTGGAAACTATTAACATTATCACATTTTTTATTATTAATTTTATCAAAAGATAAAACGTTTACATGACTAATCTTTAAAGTTTTGTGTGTAAGAAATGGGAGGTTTTGCAGTTGCAGTTTATCCAACTGAAATTTATACTGTGCTGTGTTAAAAGATTCTTGCACACAAAAATTGTTCTGCAACTGAGAAATCAAGTTTTTCCCTCCAAAATTTTATAAGCATGTTTTTACATGTTAGAAAGTAGCAGTTCGAAATAGAAGAGGTTTCGTTTGGGGTTTATTTTCACTGATGCCAACAACACAGTGAATTAAATGCTTAGTATTTCAAACTTAAGATTATTCCAGAACAGTTTTATTCATTTTTATTTTAAAAAATAACGTTTTGTCCTCCCTGAGCATGTTTTTACAAGTTAAGAAGTGATCTTCCAATCAGAAGAGGTTGTATTTTTAGTGAATGAAAGGCTTAATTTTAGAATATTTGGGAATAATTTAATAGTGCAAAAGCTATAAAATGAAAAATAAGCTTGAAAAAAATTGCAAAGTGAAGATGGTTGTGACAAATTAAGGTTTGACTCCTTACCTTTTAACCTTGACATTTAATTGGTTCTTTTTGAAAAAAATTAGAAAAAATCTAAATTACTTACTTTAAATTGTCGTAGTTTAACTTTAAAATTTGTATCGTAAGATTTAAATGTTGGAAAGAATAATTGGGTAGGTCTTCCAAGACGGAATGGCTTATTTTGAGCGAAATGTCGACGTCGAGATCGAACTTTTTGTTGAGCGCGGTGACGACTTGTGTGAAATTGACCATCCGCTCGCACGTAACCGTAATGGACTTTGTCGAGCGACGGTTGCTCGGTTCTTGAACGCGGCACGTACATGGCGAAATCTGCTTACGAACCGCGCAATGTAAACTATTACTAAGCGTCAACGTATAACCCGAAGTTTCGATCAATATATTCAATATAAACAACACCGATATATACACAATACCCATACTTTTTCTTATTTTTTTTCTTTAATTTCCTTACATGAAGCCTATTGAGTCTGTTAGTTAACACTTGACCCCCACTTCACCAATCACTATACTTCCTTTATTCGCCAATAGAAAATTTTTCCATTCCATCACCTCTTTCGCACCTTTACTTTTCAAAAACCCCCTCGTACAGAAAATTGAGAAAAAAAAATTTTTTAAATGAAAAAAGGTCCAAAAAGGGGGAAAGATGAGGATTTTGTTAGATAAAAATAAGATAAGAATGGTCTGATTAACATAGACCTTTGACATTTTTCAGAAAAGAATGGACAACTTGAGGCCATTGATAGCAAAGAATACCTTACAAAAAATACAACACTAGTTCAGACTGGTTAATTTACCTTGAATATAATCATTACTTATATTTTATTTAATTTTTTTAAATTTGTAAACAAAATTTTTCAATATTTTCACACAGGCTTAACTGTTATGTAAACTGACCCCATGTTATCTTTTATTTTCTTTGTTTCGAATAATTAGTTTTATAAAATTATTTAAAATATAAAATTATTAAATCGTGACAATTGGCAAAATAGTAAGTTTAAATTATTAAAATTGGCATTTTGGCCATTTTACTCCAGCAAAAAAAGAGCTACTTTATAAGGTTTATAAAGAAAAAAAAATTGATTCACATAAAAGTTTATTTAAATACAATTTTCAGTTTTCTTATGGGAATCTTATGAAAAGAAACTTAATAATCGTTATAAAAACTTATAGCACAATATTATGAACAATATACAATAACAGGGTAGACAACATGGATATTGTAAATTTAAAAAAAGAAAAGAAAGCAAGCTCTGGCTACATAAAGCTTGAATTAAAAGGAACCTAAAATGACTTCCCTACCCTGAAGTTAAAATAAACGAAAAAAACGGTCAAATTTTTAATAGTGCGTCGTAAGACTAGAAAAGCTATTTTATTGTGATTAAAGGTTACTGGACAATAATTGCACGATATGACCGTTTTTGTTAGTTTTTCGGGCCGAAGAGTTTGGCGGAGTTTGGATATTTTTCAGGTTTGTAGTCCGGGTTTTTTTTGAGTTGGGCTTCGATTGTCGTTTTGACCTGTTCTTTGTAGGCGGAACGGAGGGCCAAGTCGGCGCCTGCGTCTTCGGCGACGCTTTCGATGGGTGAGACTCCTGCTGCGCCCATTGCGGTCGTCATGCTGTCTGTAATAAGATGTAAAAGATTTTTTCAATTTTTTTATGTTTTTGACCTGAGATGACATGACTAAGATTTCCATGTGGTTTCGCTGAAGAGACGATTTTGCGACGTTTGCTTGGCATTCCGTTCAAGTAAGCGTCGCTCAATGGGCCTTGGCTTGGCTGCCTCCTTTGCCTTTCACGATCACGGGTTATAATAGGAACCCAATCCTAAAATATAGAAATTATTGAACAGAGATTAGCTAATATTGTCAGCTAAACGTTGGATAGACTGTAAGCCAAACAATCATAGGGTAGTCAGCGAAACAGTGGTTAGATTTTCTTATCGTCAGCTAAATGGCAGTTATATTGTCATAGTCAGCTAAAACGTTGTAAGGTCATCATATTATCAGCCAAACGTTAGATTGTTGTATTAACAGAAGTAAGTCTAATTAAAAAATTTCATACTGAAGGGACGTGGTTGTGCCATTGCTCAGCGCCAATTATGACATCAGGTAACGGTTCGGTTATTTGTTCAGCAGTCGGTACACCTTCGGTTTCAGGATCTTCTATTTCCATAGCCTGAAGGGGCGGTGGCGGCTGCGGTGCAGCAACCGGTGGTGTAGGATGAGTCAAAGGTGTCAAATTAACAGGCTGCGAGGAATGACTCGAGCTTGCATTCTGCTCTTCTGGCCTTCCCGTATTCCTCCTCACGATAAAACTTTGATCAGTCGGATTGTTAGCAGTAATCGTGCAAGCGAAAGACCTCCATTCTCTTATCAAATGATGATGAATCGCCAAGTCGACTCTCGGCACACTAAACAGCACCATAGACTACAAAATAAAAAGTTAATAAAAGACATATTTTTCTTCCGTTTTTTACTCCGAGAGCAATAAATGCAGTTTCAATGACATCTCTGGTTGTATTATGAGGATGGCACATGTTGTGGATGAGAGAAGCCAACGATTGGATGTAGTCATTCAAATACTTGGGAACTGACGCACAAAATGAGACTCAGCTAAAAATTAAGAGGTTAAAAAAATAAATTGAACGATATCCAAGGTGGGCTAATCATCTAGACCCAGGGGCCAATTAACCTTCCTGGAATATCCCATACTGATACATACATTCGTTGATGAGTTCGATATTTGTGGGAAATAGAATTTATTGAGTTCATTAATGGATGCGATGACGTCAATGTTGGACTCGTCACGAGTGAGCATGTTTGAGATCCAATCTTGAAACGCCTGAAAAGCCGGACGAAGCTGCGTGTTCAATCTTTCAGCAGCGTTTCTAAAAGCTTCGCGTCGTCTAGCACCTGTAGCGTTCGGGTCTCCACGCAAAAGATGTTCGTTGACGTACTGGACAAGTCCGGAATGCAAACTTGTCCAAATTTGGGTCACATCCAACGTCCAGAAGTCCATCAAACGTATATTTGAGATAACCAGACGTATCAGATGGGTCAACAGGTTCGGCTGAGCGGTGTTGTCCATCGTGTCTTGAAGCGATCGTAAATACGGAGTAAAACGAGGAAAATTCTAAAAACAACATTTTTATAAGAAACATAAGCAAAAGGATGTGTCTTTAGATGCTAAAAAAAATTCTGTCAGTCGCTTGACCAATTTTTATTTTAACCCTTTCGAGACCGCGTCTGACGCTGGATTCATCACATAGTTCCCCAACAGATGGCCAGTTTTTGCATGTCGCTAGCGCCACGGGAAGCGAAGGTATTAAATATCTTAGAGAGGCTTCCCGCTGGGCAACTAAAGTCGCCTGCGGTCTCCAACGAATGCGAATGGCAACTATAGTCGCCTGCGGTCTCGAAAGGGTTAAGAATTTTAAAAAACTCACATTACGACGATTAGGAATGTGGAAAACAATGGTATTGTCGTTATTTAAACGCTGCAGTCCCAACATCCTCATATTACGACCTCTGTTCGTCTGCCCTTCACCTAAAATGGATTTAAAATATTTTTTTTTTTATTATAAACTATAAATCTACCTTCTATTAATCTGTTAATCATTGAATGAATTCCTGTGGGCTCACGTCTTGGAGTTTCTTCAGAATTTTCAGCATTGGACATGGTCGATGCAGTAGATTCGGTTTCTGAAGCAGCACTTGCAGCTTCAGTGGTTTCCGATTGTTGGGTCTGATTGCGACGTCTGTTGGAACGGATGTGGTGCGAGTTGCAGGGTAGGAACGGATCAAAATATCCCTGCACACTATTTCCTAATCCTAAAAAAATGTTAGTTTAGTTTTTGCTTTGGGTTTTTTTTACCTCCGAGACTTGAAGCCATGTGGACATGAGGTCTGGTCGTAGAACGTGTGTTGGTAGAGTAGTCGGCCATGTTTCAGTTGAAGACCAGACTTGATGGGATCCAGACGGATCGTCGGAACCAGATCTCCAGCGGCTGTCATTTCTCGATTCTTGGCTTGAAGCATCGTTCCTCCATATATTATCCTCATTCCTTCCTTCACTATTCCTTGAATTCCCGGATATATATTATGATGGACCATAATATTCTCGATGATCGACTGTATGACATTCTGCGCAAGTTCAGGTTCAGCTAAAAGAAAACAGTCAATACTTAATTATGAAGATCAAAACAAAAATCAAGGCTGTCATCAAAATAAAAACCCAAAAACCGATATCCGAAAATTTTGGGAGATTTCAGCACTCTTCTTCAAAAAGTACCTCGAGATCCAGCGTTGTTTTCACGACCTCCAAAAAGTGAACCAATTGCCTCAACATCGGGGATTATTTCAGTATTTACGTCCACAACAACCTCAAGTTCAGGAGCGAAACTCACCCGACCTTAAATAAAAATATCTATCTTTTAGACGGTTTAAGCCCAAAACCGGACATCCCTTAAAAAATAAAATAAACATAAATAATAATAGACAGCTTTGAATTTTGTTAACTGCAGAAAATCCTTACCACACTCAACATTTTTCTTAACACATTTTTTGTTTTTAAATAAAAAGGAACTTAAAAACCCAACCCACTTCCTTATAACTGAAAAATAGTTTCTAAAGAAACTCGCGAGACGATGTAAAATTCTTTCTTGACTCTCATCTTTAACGTATGTTAGTTTGAAAGTTAAAAAGGTTTTAAGTACTTGGTCTTGGCGGTTCTGTTCTAGGAGAGCTTTGAGAAGATCCCGCTGGCCGTTCTTGCTGAGGAGTGGAAGATGCCTGAGCCGAAGGGGTGGAACCTGATGCACTTTCGGTTTCAGTAGCACCACTTCTTCTGCCAATAGATCCTTCCAAATTCAGCTAAAAAAATTAAAAAAAAAAAAGTTTAAAAGTAGGTACTGATCAGGAGAGGGGATGGGCGATATATAAAAATATATCGGCCGACCGGTGTATCGGTGGCTTCGATATATCGAAAGAAATATATCGACAGTGTTGACTGATATTTCGGATGTTAGACCGATATTTAAATAAGGAAAGAAAGTTTTATTTCTAAAAAGTATTTAGGATGTTGTTTTGTCGGTTGTCATACCGACATTTCGGTTGTTAGACCAATTTTTCGGATGTTAGACCAATATTTAGGATGTTAGAACGATTTTTCGGTTGCCATACTGACGTTTCGGATGATCCCTATCGGTCTAACACCGAAAAAGAAGTCTAACACCGAAAAATCGGTCTAACATCCGAAATGTCTATATGACAACCGAAAAATCTTCCTAACATCCTAAATATCAGTCTAACATCCTAAATATCAGTCTAACGACCAAAATGTCCGTATGACAACCGAAAAAACGAAATATACCGATTTTTTTGGATGTTAGACCAATTTTTCGGATGTAAGACCAATATTTAGGATGTTAGAACGATTTTTCGGTTGCCATACCGACGTTTCGGATGATCCCTATCGGTCTAACACCGAAAAATTGGTCTAACATCCGAAATGTTGGTATGACAACCGAAAAATCGTCCTAACAACCGAAAAATCGTCTTAACATCCTAAATATCGGTCTAACACCCTAAATATCGGTCTAACGACCGAAATGTAGGTAGTACAAACCAAAATGTCGGTATGACAACCGAAAAACTAAATATACCGATTTTTTCTATGTTATACCTATTTTTCGGATGTTAGACCAATATTACCTAAGGATGTTAAAACGATTTTTCGGTTGCCATACCGTCGTTTCGGATGATCCCTATCGGTCTAACACCGAAAAAGGGGTCTAACACCGAAAAATCGGTCTAACATCCGAAATGTTGGTATGACAACCGAAAAATCGTCCTAACATCCAAAAAGATCAGTCTAACATCCGTAGTGTCTGTATGACAACCGAAAAATCTTCTTAACATCCTAAATATCGCTCTAACATCCTAAATATCGGTCTAACATCCTAAATATCTGTCTAACATCCTAAATATCTGTCTAACATCCTAAATATCTGTCTAACATCCTAAATATTGGTCTAACATCCTTAATAACGGTCTAACATCCTAAATATCGGTCTAACGACCAAAATGTCGGTATGACAACCGAAAAAAACCAAATATACCGATATATCGGAGGAAAGTTGTTTTTAGGTGAAAAATTCCATAAAAAGTTATTCTTGACCAGAATACCATAAAAAACACCAGAAAATCCAGTCAAACAGTCTTTTCTTAGACAAAAGCTATGAAAAATGCCTTAAAAAAGGAGATTTTTGGTCTAAAATGCCTTAAACAACGTTCAAAATGTACATTTATATTCAAAATAAAGTAGTGTTTTTTGAGCCCAAATTGACGTAAAACACAGGTAGATTTCGGTTTTGGTATCAAGGTGGCGCAGAAAGGTGCTAACTTCGTTATTTTAAATTGGAAAATGAGTAACGATAAGATACCTGAATAGGGATTCCAGCTTGTAAAACAGCCGAATGCTGGATGAGAACAGGGCGACATCTTAAAGTACGAGGCGGTGGTTGGCTAAAGTCGCAGATGACATCACTCATCGCATGATACGCATGGGCAAGATAGTGCATCAATTCAGACACTCTGTTAAACAACCTCTGAGTATCAGCCTAAAAAAAAGCATTAAAATTGCAAAATTAACAGGTTAAGAAATATTTACAGGATTGTCTAAAGGGGCATCATCCCTCATCATATCATGATACATGTCAAGGTAAGGCATAATCCTTCTGTTGACATCCCTTAGTTGATCAATGAGCAAAGCGACGGTTGTACAGTTGCTCATTGTCGACCCAGAGCTTCTTCCTCTTCCATTTCTTGATGTCTCTCCAGAACTTTCAGCCTGTTCAGCACTTTGTTGACCCTCTTCAGGTGTGTAACTGATAAAAGTACAATGAAAAAATTTCTTTGAAAATAGACTTACTTAAGCAAAAGATCGTTGATCATTGAAGGATCAACAGGGCTGCTACTTGATGAAGTATCTGGAGCTGGTTCTTCCCTTGTTCTTCTGGCTGCTACTAGGGTTTAATTACAATTAAAAATGATATAATGTAACTTACGATCGATATTTATAATTGAAGGGGATCCATCATCTGATATTTGATTCATCGCTTCTGATAGAGCATGAGCGACCATTGGGTACATGTTTTCCCTTAAAATAAATTAGTTTATGTAATTTATGAGAAATTTGACTAACAAATTTTGGACATTGACAACGTTGACGTTGGAAGATGGTTGAGGTTGGGTTTGAGTCGTATTTTGGGATTGCTCGGTCGGATTTTCCAAGCCGAGGACCAAAATACGCGCTCTGCGAAGCATGTTGCGCCAGACGTTGATACGATTTTGACTCAAGCCTTGGATCGACTGCGGGACCTGGATGCCTTGAGCGTCCATAATTTCTGCAGGGAACGCCATAGCTCCAAGATACATAGTATTACCGTTGGCGCCATCAAGTCTCATCGCCTGGTTGAACGTTCTGAATGGGTTGCGGGTAGTAGAACGTGGCTCGCTGTTTGTCGTTCCTGTATCAGGATTCGTCGACGGTGGCGCTCGCTGCACAAGATGTATGACCTTACCGTTGACATCTAAAAATCAATTAAACAGAAGAGCTCAATACTTTCATCCATACCGTAATCAGTCAATTTTTTATCATCTGCAAGCACCCTTCCGCAATAAATCAGCCTCTGCGATTCTGCAGGGATGTTCACCGAGCTGGCGATGTGCTCCTTGAACTTTTTCACAGTTAACTAAAAAATAAAAACACAATTATTTTGGCTGAAAATTTGGCCACCCTTGCGTTTTTGGGTCTAAAATTTCTGAAAATTCTAAAAAACACCAAAACCAAAGAAAATGCAAAAATCTGACAAAACTGCATTTCAGGGCTAAAATTGAGGGTCAGAAAAGGATTTTTTGGCTGAAAATGTGGCAACCCTGGCGTTTTTTGGCCTAAAAATTCTAAAAAACACCAAAACCAAAGAAAATGCAAAAATCTGACAAAACTGCATTTCAGGGCTGATAAATTGAGGGTCAGAAGAGGTTTTTTTTGGCTGAAAATGCGGCCACCCTGGCGTTTTTTGGCCTAAAAATTCTAAAAAACACCAAAACCAAAGAAAATGCAAAAATCTGACAAAACTGCATTTCAGGGCTGATAAATTGAGGGTCAGAGAAGGATTTTTTGGGCTGAAAATGTGGCCACCCTGGCGTTTTTTGGCCTAAAAATTCTAAGAAACACCAAAACCGAAGAAAATGCAAAAATATTGAAAAATGTTGTTTATCTAAATTTTAAGCTATTTTTCGCAAAAGTGAATGGTGAA
This sequence comes from Orius insidiosus, assembly GCA_014119065.1. Classification (NCBI taxonomy): domain Eukaryota; kingdom Metazoa; phylum Arthropoda; class Insecta; order Hemiptera; family Anthocoridae; genus Orius; species Orius insidiosus. The sequence continues at coordinate 63,449 of JACGAQ010000894.1, read as the reverse complement.
GTTTTAACTCTGCAGTTGTATAGTAGGCGGGAAAAGTTTGAACGGTGAAGGGCGTCGACGAAAGCTTCCCGAATTCGACTCTTGAGAGCGCCAGATATCATTCTCCGTCTTTGATTACTATTGAAAATGTCATAGTTTTAACTTTTATCACATTTTCAACACGTTTTATTTACGTTAAAAGTGCCCCCAGTTATTACTTGATAATCAACCCATAAGTTAATAAACATTTGTGTTTTTTGTTTAAATAATTAAGGAAGGACTCAAGTGAGGTTAAACCGTGAGAAAATGTCAGAAAAGATTTCACCACAGCCTATAGTCAAGATTGGCCATTACATTTTAGGTCAGACTTTAGGCGTCGGGACTTTCGGAAAAGTGAAAATCGGCGAACATCAACTCACCAAGCATAAAGTCGCCGTCAAAATACTGAATAGACAAAAATCAAAAGTTTAGATGTGGTCGGAAAAATAAGAAGGGAGATACAGAATTTGAAGTTGTTCAGACACCCGCATATTATAAAATTATATCAAGTTATAAGTACACCGACGGATATATTTATGATAATGGAATATGTCTCGGGGGGTGAGCTGTTCGAATATATAGTTAAACATGGAAAACTTAAAGAAGCCGAAGCCAAACGGTTCTTTCAGCAGATCATTTCTGGCGTAGACTACTGCCATCGACATATGATCGTACATCGTGATTTAAAGCCAGAGAACCTTCTTCTGGATCATAATCTTCACGTCAAAATAGCCGACTTTGGCCTTTCCAATATGATGATGGACGGCGAGTTTCTGCGAACAAGCTGCGGCTCACCGAACTACGCAGCGCCCGAAGTCATCTCCGGGAAACTCTATGCAGGGCCAGAAGTCGACATTTGGAGCTGCGGTGTCATCCTATATGCTTTACTCTGCGGCACTTTACCTTTCGACGATGAACACGTCCCTACTTTATTTAGAAAAATAAAAAGTGGAATTTTCCCAATTCCGGATTATTTGAACAAAACTGTGGTGACACTTTTGTGCCACATGCTGCAATCGATCCGATGAAAAGGGCGACGATTGAGGATATTAAGAAGCATGAATGGTTTCAGAAGGATCTTCCTGCTTATCTTTTTCCATCGTTGGAGCAAGATTCTTCAGTTATTGATACGGATGCTGTATGTGAAGTTTGTGATAAATTCGGAGTCGAAGAAAATGAAGTTCATAATGCACTTTTGTCTGGTGACCCACATGATCAGCTGGCGATAGCCTACCATCTAATTATCGATAATAAACGAATTGCAGATGAAGCTGCCAAAGCAGAATTGAAAGATTTCTACGTAGCTAGTAGTCCACCTCCTGTTTCTTTCAGCCCCAACGAGTTAAGTCCAAGTCCTTTGAAGCCACATCCGGAAAGAATGGGTCCTCTTAGGGACCGAGCAATCAACTCATTGAGCAAAGATGGCGTCAACGAGATCGGAAGAAACACCGCTACTCCGGTCAAAAGAGCGAAATGGCATTTAGGAATACGATCGCAGAGCAAACCAGCGGATATAATGAATGAAGTATTCCGCGCGATGAAAGCGCTAGATTTTGAATGGAAGATCATCAACCCATATCATGTCCGAGTGAGGCATCCGACGCCCGAATCGACCGACGAATTTACCAAAATGTCGCTCCAGCTGTACCAAGTCGACTATAAAAGTTACCTTTTAGATTTCAAAAGTTTGAGCAATGAAGAAGAAGTGATACCGATGGAGGAGATACCGCCTTTTCAGCAAACGAGCGGACACCACACGATGGAATTCTTCGAAATGTGCGCCAGTTTAATCACGCAACTCGCTCGCTAGCTTCATCTCTGTTTACCCAAGTACTTAATTTTTAGGGGGGAAAAATATTTTCTGTTGATGTAGATTCAAATCGCTTATTTTCAATTAAAATTTTGAAAATGAATCATTTTATTTCCCTTCCTAAGACAGACAGATCGCTGCCATTTTTAAGGTAACTACAAAGTTTGGAGAAAATCAGATGAAAGTTGTGGCGGAAAGCCCAAAAATATCTGTTTCAAAGCAAGTTTTTAAGCCCAAAAACCGAGAAAAACAGCACAAAATTCTTTACCAAGGGGTAATCGGTCAAAATACTAGAAATCTGTAGGAAATCTATTCTATTCTGAAAACTGCTGATTCGTTTAAAAAAAGGGGTTTCCTTAGTCAAAGAGGTAGGAAAAGCCCAAAAAACTTGTTAAAAGGAAGTTTCTCGAAAAAGCAAGATTGCTTAAAGCAATGAAGAAAAAAAAAAGGAGTAGGTAAAGATTAGCCGATAGTACAGTAGTCCTTAAACCGTCACGACCAATCAGGGTCGCCAATTCGAATCTGCGCTCTTCCAAAAGTTAAGCGTTCTCACCGGGACAAAACACCCCACGACGAGTTATCATCTGCCCTTAACCGCCTCATCAAACGTTTTCATCGCCATCTTAAGACGTGGTCATGTGCCATTCCGCTATACCTTGGATTGATGCTTTACCCCTCGTCCTTTTAGGCATATGATGCTCATTCAGGGAGGATCTTAAGTGTTCGCCAGCCGAATTAGTCTACGGAGAGCCATTACGCCTCCCAGCCAAGTTGCTCGTCGTCCGACGATTCGCAACTGGACCCGAATTTCGTTGACCAACTACGCTATGGCGACCTTAAAGACCCGTTCCAACGTCAAATCACGCCAACGAAAAGCCGTTCATCTTCAGTTGCAGACTTGTACACACGTTTAAGTCTGTTTTCTACTAAGCAAGAACTGAAACAAACGCTCAAAAATCTCTACAAAGGCACTCGTTCCAAAAACACTAGGTATAGAAAATCAGATAAAAATGTTTTTCATGAAAGTAGAGCCGAAAAACTAGTAAAAAAGAAGTTTATTAGCCCAATGAAATCGCCTGAAAAGAAACAGTTCCTTTTTGGTGAAAATTACAGCCATGAAGAGTGGAAGACCCTGTATCAAAGCGGCTATGAAGGGTAATGCAACAACTTCTGTTCGAGAAAGTAAACAACAAACTCACTGGTAAGATTCCCAAAGGTCAACATCCAATCAAAACTGAGCAAGAAGTTAAATCTAACTAAAGTAGGTTTCTCAGACAATGATATAAATCATGAATTCATAAAAAGATAAGAAAATTTCAAACGTAGCCAATGAGTGCAGGAATATCAGCCTCTTAGCCGGAAACAGATTGTTTTGAGTAGGGCATTTTTCGAAAATCCCATCGTAAAAAATGTCAAAACAAAAAACTTACATCATCCTGAACAGAAAACTGATGATTCATAGAATCCAACGTTTTGATCGTGATGTCAATCATCGTTCTAAACTAAAAATTAATTATAATAAAACTTCAATAAAAACAAATTTCACCTGTTTGAAAACCGTTCAAAAGAAAAAAGAAGAAAAAAAAAAGTTAAGAGGAATGTACGCGAAGTTTATTGAGATGATCCTAAAAATAAACGAAACGCACGGACATTTTTCTTCTTTCTATACACGATTTCGTAAATCAAAGAATTAAAACCGACAAGTTATAAAAAAAAGAACTCGAAAATTCGGAGAATGACAAAACCTACGAACGATAACTATCCACTTCCACCATTGTGCATTTGTGTAATCACAGCCATCTTGATCAAAAGTCGAACCATCCGGAAAAAATTTAAATTGAAAAAAAGAATAGATTGTTAGAAATTGTTTAAAAATTTATGGTAAATAAATTTTTTTTAATAAATAAAAAATGTATATACATCGATGCTAAACATCTAACAGATGGTAAAACATTGGTATTTTTTCCTACAACCGATAACCGAATGCACTATAACCGGATAAATAAAATGACATAACCGAGACCTGTAAATTTGTTAACCGGGTAAAACGTAAATGAATATTAGCCGTTTGCCCTTTTTTCTTTTCTCCAGATAATACCATCGATGTATACTAAACTTTAGTAGTAGTATATACATCGAGATAATACAGCGAAAGGAGCGTTACGAGTGATCAGTGGTTTAACCGATTGTACAACCGAAGTCGACCATACACAACAGCAGAAATGCTTCAATTTTTCAATAATCGATTAACGAATCGATTGTTTTTACCGCACAAGTTTTGCCGGACCAGTTTTTCGTTTTCCGTTAGCCCCTTTTTATCTTTTTTTCCAGATTTTACAACGAAGTTTGAACTCCCAAGACGAGGACCACATTTTATTGAATAAGTAGAATGAAATAATGATAACTAAGAACTAATAATAACGTAAATAATCTAATTATTGTTACTGAGCCAACCATAACCGATTTTTCTTTTAAAACCCTAAATTTTTTTTAGTGAGTTCATCGGGAAAAGAAAATCGTTTAGGGACAGTTCAGCGTAAAATAAGCCGTCACAGTTGTACGGATGCAGAACCGGCTAAACCTAAACCTTCACTCGTCAATTCCGTCTCGAATCCTTTGAGTAGATCGCGATCTTCAACTAGAAATGGTAATTTTGTGTTTCAATAACCGGAAAATTCAATTTATTTCGTCAAAATCTTGAAATTGAGTGGTAAAACTTGGTTTTGCGCAAAAATATTAAGTACTAAAATATTCTACGTTAAATTTTGAACAAAAAGTATTTTGGGCATAACTTTGCTTAAGTGAACGGTTTTGGAGTTATGAGCCGTCAAACGCCAAGTTTAGTCATAGAATGATGTCAAAAAGCGGTTTTTATCAGTTTTTTTAAAATATCTCAAAAACTATGAGGTTTAGGGCAAAAAGTATTAAGAACCAAAACACTCTTTATTAAATTTGTACAAAAAGTGTTAAGTTCTTAACCTTGCTAAAGTGAACGGTTTTGGAGTTATGGAGGGTCGAAATAAAGTTTTTGTGTAGCTGTAGATATAACTCTATAACCGCTAGTCCTAGATTATGACTTAGTAAAAAAGTAATCTTCATGAATTTCCTACAGAAAATGTCTTATTCATTTTTTTAAAACTTAAAAAGTCAGGAATCCTAGGACTGTCTGAAACGTCAGGAAACCTCCTAGGACTGTCTGGAACGTCAGGAATCTTTCTACGACTGTCTGGAACGTCAGGAATCCTCCTAGGACTCTCTGAAACGTCAGGAATCCTCCAGGACTTCTAGAACGTCAGGAATTCTAGGACTGTCTGGAACGTCAGGAATCCTCCTAGGACTCTCTAAAACGTCAGGAATCCTCCTAGGACTCTCTAAAACGTCAGGAATCCTCCAGGACTGTCTAGAACGTCAGGAATCCTAGGACTCTCTAAAACGTCAGGAATCCTCCTAGGACTCTCTAAAACGTCAGGAATCCTCCAGGATTGTCTAGAACGTCAGGAATCCTAGGACTGTCTGGAATGTCAGGAATCCTCCTAGGACTCTCTAAAACGTCAGGAATTCTCCAGGACTGTCTAGAACGTCAGGAATCCCAGGACTGTCTGGAACGTCAGGAATCCTCCTAGGACTCTCTAAAACGTCAGGAATCCTCCAGGACTGTCTAGAACGTCAGGAATCCTAGGACTGTCTGGAACGTCAGGAATCCTCCTAGGACTCTCTAAAACGTCAGGAATCCTCCAGGACTGTCTAGAACGTCAGGAATCCTCCTAGGACTGTCTGGAACGTCAGGAATCCTAGGACTGTCTGGAACGTCAGGAAACCTCCCAGGACTGTCTGGAACGTCAGAATCCTCCTAGGACTGTCTGGGACGTCAGGAATCTTTCTAGGACTCTCTAAAACGTCAGGAATCCTCCTAGGACTCTCTAAAACGTCAGGAATCCTCCAGGACTGTCTAGAACGTCAGGAATCCTAGGACTGTCTGGAACGTCAGGAATCCTCCTAGGACTCTCTAAAACGTCAGGAATCCTCCAGGACTGTCTAGAACGTCAGGAATCCTCCTAGGACTGTCTGGAACGTCAGGAATCCTAGGACTGTCTGGAACGTCAGGAAACCTCCAGGACTGTCTGGAACGTCAGAAATCCTCCTAGGACTGTCTGGGACGTCAGGAATCTTTCTAGGACTCTCTAAACGTCAGGAATCCTCTGTGGACTCTCTAAAACGTCAGGATATCTCCAAGGACTGTCTAGAACGTCAGAACGGCTTGTAACTCCGAAACCGTTCACTTTAGCAAAGTTATGTCCTTAACACTTTTGTTTAAAATTCAACTTAGATTATTTTTGTACTTCGTAGTTTCTTGATAAACTTCATAGTTTTCAAGATTTTGATAAAAAACCTTTTACACTCTTCTTACGCTCAGGTATTTTGGCAAAAAGTTTTGGAAAAATTGAATGGTTCTTTATTTTGACTAATTTTACTAAAAGATACATGGCTGTTGTAGATTCGAAGGAGCTTCCTCGTAGATCAAACAGTACTTCAAGACTTCCAGCGGTTTCTGCGGCAAAAACGTCGACTCAGGAAAAAGTCTGCGCGAAATTTGAGTGTCTGAAGGTTCAAAATATCAAACCGTTGACGAATACGTTGAAATTTGGGATGTTCAAAAGTTTAAATAAGCCAAACGCGAGTAAGCCTCAGCCGCTTAAGCCTGATGTGAAAATTCCTGGACCATCTACTAAACCAACTACCCAACCTAGACCGACGACGGCGCCACGAAAGCCGAGTGTCGTTAAACGTCCCAGTGTGCCAGAAGTTAAAAAACCTGAACCTCAACCGCTGAAAAAACGTCCGAGTCAACCTGGTACGCAACCTAAACAACCGACGAAACCTAACTTTTCGTTTGAGCCCAACAAAGAGGCCCAGCAAAAACGTGTTATGGTCCCACTCAACGATAAATCAAATGCTCAAACTGAAGAAGAAGTAAAACCTGAAGAGTTGGAAAACTCAAGAATAGTTGAAGCTTTACCTGAAGAAAAAGCTACACAAAACGAAAATAAACCTGAGAGGTATAATTTCTCGCCATTATTCATAAAATATGAATACAGGGTGGAAAGTTACTTGCTTGTTGTTTCTTCCTTGTTGGGACACCCTGTATACACATTTTTGAATTTTTGACACTCAACTTTCTCCCTCATTTTATCTTTTTATACAAATATTTTTCTTTATTTTTAGCAAAAAATGGGATTTGACGCATTTTGAAATTGGACGTGCTCTCGGCAAAGGGAAATTCGGTTGCGTTTATTTGGCAAGAGAAAAACAATCTCAATATATAATCGCTTTAAAAGTGATATTCAAATCTCAAGTAAAACAAGCGAAATTGGAGCATCAACTGAGAAGAGAGATTGAAATCCAAGCTCATCTTCGACACCCGAACATTTTAAAACTTTTCGGTTATTTCCACGACGCGAGTAGAGTCTATCTTATTTTAGAGTATGCCAAAATGGGCGAACTTTATAAAATTTTACAGGAACAGCCTGAAAAACGATTTGACGAAAAAAAGTAAATTATAAAATTTTTTTTATAATTTTTAAATTTTCATTTTAAGGTCGGCGTTGATAACGAAACAGCTGGCAGACGCTTTGATTTATTGCCATGCGAAAAATGTGATCCACCGAGATATCAAACCTGAGAATATCCTTCTCGGTGCTGAAGGTCAGCTGAAAATCGCTGATTTCGGCTGGAGCGTCCATGCTCCGAATTCCCGACGAGAAACAATCTGCGGAACTTTAGATTATTTGCCTCCTGAAATGGTGAAAAATCTGAAACATGATTATACAGTGGATGTTTGGAGTACGGGAGTTTTGTGCTATGAAATCCTTGTGGAAAACCGCCTTTTGAAGCGAAAACCTACGAAGGGACTTATACAATATTACCCATGCTGTCTATTCTTTTCCGCCTCATGTTTCCAATTTGGCCTGTGATCTTATTCGTAAAGTAAGGCTTCATTTTCCTTGAGCAAATTGTCCGCTGAAAAGTGCCACACCTGTTTGGAACTTGTTGGGTCCTTAAAAAAAACTTTTAGTCCAACGAACTAGTTCCATGCAGGTTTGGGAAATTTCTGGGACTCTTTTTAATATTATTTTCTTACTATTCTTTTGTTAAATTTATTTTTCTTTCTAGCTTCTCGTACTGGAACCCTGCCAAAGGCTGCCTTTAAAAGAACTCCTTCGCCACGAATGGATTGTACAAAACATTCAGGGTTAACTAGTTATCAAATATGATCAAATTTGAAAAATGTCATCGTTTTTTATTGTTTTATAAGTCCATTAGCCATTTATTGACTGCACTTACTACTTAGCCATAGTTATAAGTTCTACAATTAGACGATCTTGTTTTTTGTAATAAATTAAGTCATTTTTATTATCAATTTTAATTTTTTTACCTCCCGTTTGTCGAGTTAGGGTTCCCAAAATGTGGTCTACCCTAGGGAATCCATTTTACAACATTTTTAGGAGTTTTCCCATGAAAATGATCTAAACCCTCCTTAACCCTTTTCGACCGCAGGCGACTTAAGTTGCCCAGCGGGAAGCCTCTCAAGATATTTATACCTTCGCTTCCCGCTAGCAACATGCAAAAACTGGCCATCTGTTGGGGAAGAAATGAACTACGTGATGATCGCATCACTCGTCGCTTTCTGCGCTTTGCTGGGTTGGGGAGAAGTGAGGGGAAAAGTGCTGCACCAGTAGCGCAGAGAATCCGTCGTCAGATCTCGAAAGGGTTAAAGGGGTTGCTTGCTACAAAGCTTCAGCGTAGGAAAATCAAAAAATTTTAGCACTAATAATTTTTATTTATAGATACAATATTGAATAAGTATATTTAATTAGCTACCATTGTGATTAAATTAATCAATTAAAATAAATTATTTTATGGTGAAAGTTTCATTGGTAAAACGAGAAGAGGTTCGATTGTTTTAGGGTTTCCTAAAAAGATGCTCAATGTCTTCGTTGCTCTGTTAAAACGGCTGAAAAAGATTTTTTTAATTTTTTTTTCAGATTTCTAAAATTACCTGCACAAAGAGTACAAATGCTTTCTTCAGGTCTGTTCCTAAAAATGTTGACTTTTTTAGATGAAAGAAGTGTCACCAATGATGTTAATGACGGATGAAAGGTCTTTCGCTTCCTGAAGTTTAGTTTGGGTTTCATGACGCCAATCGCTTGTATCGACAGCCATTGGGTGTTCCGATTGCCCTTTTATTCTTAAAAACCTTCAAAAAAATTTATTTGAAACCGAAAAAGCTAAACGTACTTGTTGCAATGAAAATAATGTTGGCCGTCTTCGACTTTTTTGATATCGACTATCGACTCTTCGGAAAGGGAGTTTGGGCAGATTTCGATATTGTAGAGAAGGCAATCGTCTATATCGTTTTTCAAGGTCATCAAATTGATCGAAAATGCGTCTGCGACTCCGATACCTCTGCACCTTAACATTTCTTCAACTCTTTCAATTGAATCTGCCGCAAATAGCTCCCTGGTCAAAAATGTCCTGGCTGTAAAAAAAATTGCAATTCCCTTCTTTTTCCCTGAAAGCAAGGTGATATTTACGAATTTTTCCTCCAAGGGCATCTTTGACGACCATAATGTTGATGGAGAAGGCAAAATGGTGATTGAATCCCATGGAATAGCCTGGAAGAACTCCCGGGTAGCAGAATGCAGTGAAGATTTCATGTGGCGACGATTCAGTTATGTGAACATGGACGACATAGCACAAATTCAAGGCTTCTTTCAATCCGTCTTCCGTATGTCCGATAATTTTCTGTTTAAAAATAAATTATTTAAGATAAAATAACTTCAGGAAACCCTGTAACCTGATTTTTCTGATTGACGATCATTGTTGAACATCCTTGCCCAATGTTGGTCGTCCCAGAAGACAAAATGCAATCGTCCAAATTAAGAAGGAATAGCTGGAGAAAAGAAGAAAGAAAAAACAAGTCATAACATGTTTTTGTCAGGTTATAACCTCCTACCTTATAAAACGGAACCTGCGCTCCATCTGCCGTACCTTCCAACTCGCGTAAATATTGTGGATACCTGTTTCCTACATTGTACAAAGTCTCTTCGTAGATTTTCGACCTTTTTCCGTATTATACGCCGGTAAATAATCCTCATTCAAACTTGGGTTTATCTCAACGTATTTTTGTATCAACGGAGCAAAAGTTCGACCCTAAAATTTTACAAAACCTCAATAAATGTCCAGATAAACTGATGAAATAGCTTTGTTCCAACCGCAGTTTGAAACTCCTGGAGCATGCGCAGAAGGATTTGCACGTCAGATTTGACGTTTAAGTCCTTCTGCGCATGCTCCAGGAGTTTCAGCGGTTGGAACAAAGCTAATAGAAAAGTATTTTTAACTTTTACTTACAATATCGTATCCGACGTCATAGTAAGTTCCTTTCACATGTAGAACAGGAAGTGAATTTCTTCTCATAAATGTCGTGTTCATTTTGAAGACTGTCGATATTAAGAAAAAAGTAATTTTTCTCGTCCTTGAGTTACAAATTTGAAATTCTAATTTTATTTTTTCCCCCTGTAATTTGATGATATTACAACAATTTTCAGACAAGATGCCTCAGACGGTATAAATAATAATTTAATTAAATATAATTGAATTACAGAAAAATCAATATGGCGTGTAAAGGGTTTTTTTATTAATAGAATGCTTACTTTGCTTTTTTTTTGCCGTCAAAATAATTATTTACACTAAATTATGAATAAATAAATTATTTATTACAAGTACCCTAAACGATTTAACTAAATAATTAAATTTTTACATTCATTTTATAGATTTTACTTTTTATTTTTCAAGGTTAGTTAACTGCCTTAAAAACAAAAGCGTTCGTTAAAATCAATAATTTAATGGTTTCAGAAAAAAATAAAATTTCCACCTTAGAAAAATCCCAATAAATTTAGTTTTACATCAGAAAAAACACCCAAAAAACTATTAAAATTTAGATTTTTGACCGAAAAACTATGGAAAGTTGAGAAAAATGAGCAAAAAAAGGTAAAATTGGGGTTCCTAAACCGAAAAAACTAGAAGACACCTAAAAAAACAATAACGGACTTCGTGGCCGAAATAGCGAGGAAACTCCTTATAAGCGGGTAAACCTGGTTGCTACAAAAGAGCAGTAGATAATAAGTTAATAACAGAAGATAATCCGGTAAACACGGCGTGTGTTGGCCGAAAAACTGAGTAAATTTCCTTAAAACGGGTTTATATTGACCGAGAGAATGAGGATAAGAAGCCAATAATGTATCAAAAATAAAAAACGGGCGAAAAAACAAACAAAAACGAGGCCAAAAGACACCGGAAATGCGCGGAACTTGATCAAAAAGGTTCCCCATCTTTATGAAGGAGGAAAATACCAAAAAATTTATTCTGCATCTTAATTTATCTAACGTGAAAGTACTTTCAGATTAATTTTTTATTCAATAAAATAGCGGAAATATAAAGGTCGTTTTACCTATTAGAGTCTCCTACATTTTAATTGGTCAGATGGTACGTTTGCATTGCCGTCAACACCAAGACGGACTTAATGTAAAAAAAAGTTCCTGCATTTTATTATCGTTTTTGCATAATTCAGCGCCGACCTTTTAATTATTTATTTTTCACGGATGAAGTACATTCTAACTGACATCCAGCACAGCCTACTGCATTTTTTTAATTAGTTTTTTTTTTTAACGATTTACTATGATTGATAATCAGGAAAATGACGTTTCAATACCCCTGTAGCAATGTAAATAATAATTGCAAGGTGGGAAGTGTGTCGAAAAGCTGTTTTTATTAAAAATCTCGAAAACTATAAGGTTTAGCGCAAAAACTACTAAGTACAAAAATAATCTACGTTAAATTTTGAACAAAAAGTGTTAAATGCAACTTTGCTTAGGAACGGTTTTGGAGTTACGAACCATCAAAAGTCAAGGTTTGCCGAGAAAGGTGTCAAAAAGCGGTTTTTATCAAAAATCTCAAAAACCATGAGGTTTAGCGCAAACTTTATAAAGTACTAAAATAATCTACGTTAAATTTTCAACAAAAAGTACAAGACTTAACTTTGCTAAAGCGAACGGTTTCGGAGTTATAAGCCGTCAAAAAGCTTTTTTAAAAATTTTAATGCGTCAAAGAGTGACATTTTAGAAATAATTTGAAACGTGAAAGTCCATATTAGGCACATTTCAAAGGTGATAGAATTTTTAAAAAATTTCAAAGCTGCCCCGATTCCTAATTAATCCTTTTAACTCCGAATCTGTTCATTTTATCAAAGTTTAGAGCTAAATACTTTTTGTTGGAAATTTAATTTAAATTATTTTTGTACTTAGTAGTTTTTGCGATAAACCTCATAGTTTTCGAGATATTTAACGAAAACTGATTTTAAAAAATCCTCTTTTTGACACTTCGCCAAACCCAGTTTAAGTTATTGTATTTCTACATTGTCACTTTTTGACGGTTCGCAACTCCGAATCTGTTCATTTTATCAAAGTTTTGAGCTAAATACTTTTTGTTAAAATTTAATTTAAATTATTTTTGTACTTGTAGTTTTTGCGATAAACCTCATAGTTTTCGAGATATTTAACGAAAACTGATTAAAAAATCCTCTTTTGACACTTCGCCAAACCCAGTTTAAGTTATTTCTACATTGTCACTTTTTGACGGTTCGCAACTCCGAATCTGTTCATTTTATCAAAGTTTTGAGCTAAATACTTTTTGTTGGAAATTTAATTTAAATTATTTTTGTATTTAGTAGTTTTTGCGAAAACCTCATAGTTTTCGAGATATTTAACGAAAGCTGATTAAAAAACCGCTTTGGACACCCTTCGCACCAGAATATTTTGTGGGTGTCAAAAAAATTGGCATAGAAAAAAATTTTTCTTTCCCAATTAACAAATATAATTAATTAATTTTTTACTTACGTTTTTTTTTCTTGTGTCAAACGAAAATTTTTTAAACGAGATAAGATAAGAGTGACGCCAATGTTTAAAAATTTCTTGCTTTTATCATTCCTATTTTTCTTCCACAAACAATGAATGTTAAAAAAAAGAACTTTTTTACTTTATGGCTCGCGAGGAGGGTGCTCAAGAATTATATATGTATATATAAACTGCAGATAACGGTTAAAATCCCCATCGCGTGGAATTGTCCTTGGCAAAGACAAAACGCACGCGCCCGAGCGTTCAAAAAGCGCCGCAGTCCCGATATCCGATCGAAAAAAAAAAAAATGAAATTCAAGACAATGAATTGAGAAAATCCTTCAAGGATTGTAGTTTTTAGTTCACAATGGTCAAGGTATATCCTTTACCGCGCCCAAAATCCTTTCCCTGTTCGGCCGTAAAAAGTGCTTGTAACTTCCGATTCAAAATGACAAATTAAAGAATTAAATTAACTCTATTTAATAATAAATTCATCTATACAAAAAAATTAAGGAAGTCTTCGCCCCATCAGGTCACACAGAACGGCTGCAGATAGCCCTAATTACCCTTAGAGTAGTACTAAAAAAAGTGTTCTATAAAGAATGCCACGGCCGGCCGGAACCACAGACAAAGTTGAGATCGGTAAAGATTTGACCCTCGGGTCTGGAAGACCCTTCCGCAAAAACTCTACGAAGAGGGTATCACAATAGCTTTGTTCCAACCTCATTGAAACTCCTGGAGCATGCGCAGAAGGGTTTGGACGTCATATTGACGTATATTCATATTTGACAAAAATAATTTAAATTAAAATTTCAACAAAACGTATTTAGCTTAAAACTTTTTTGGCGAAGGGTGTCAAAAAGAGGATTTTTTAAAATCAGTTTTCGTTAAATATCTCGAAAACTATGAGGTTTATCGCAAAAACTACTAAGTACAAAAATAATTTAAATTAAATTTCAACAAAAATATTTAGCTTAAAACTTTGATAAAATGAAAAGATTCGAGTTGCGAGCCGTCAAAAAGTGACAATGTTTCAACTTAAACTGGGTTTGGCGAAGAGTCAAAAAGAGGATTTTTTAAAATCAGTTTTCGTTAAATATCTCGAAAACTATGAGGTTTATCGCAAAAACTACTAAGTACAAAAATAATTTAAATTAAATTTTCAACAAAAAGTATTTAGCTCAAAACTTTGATAAAACGAAAAGATTTGGAGTTGCGAGCCGTCAAAAAGTGACAATGTAGAAATAACTTAAACTGGGTTTGGCGAAGAGTCAAAAAGAGGATTTTTTAAAATCAGTTTTCGTTAAATATCTCGAAAACTATGAGGTTTCTCGCAAAAACTACTAAGTGCAAAAATAATTTAAATAAAATTCAACAAAAAGTATTTAGCTTAAAACTTTGATAAAATGAACAGATTCGGAGTTGCGAACCGTCAAAAAGTGACAATCTAGAAATAACTTAAGCTGGGTTTGGAGAAGAGTGTCAACAAGAGGATTTTTAAAATCATTTTCAGAAGGGTTTGTTGAAGTCATCGGACGTCAAATTTGACGTGCAGAAACTTCTGCGCATGCTCCAGGAGTTTCAAACTGGAACTTAGCTAATAAGTTCTTAGAATTCGATTGTTAATATCTTTTGTTTGCTTTATCCCTAGCGAAGGTTGGACGGACGGTCGGCCGGAATCAATGCGCTTGCATTAGAATCTTCAGATGACCTCATTAAGACCCGTCCCTGAAAAAAATTACCTAGTTTTTTTTCTAAATTGATAACATCTTTCTTATTGACCGGGATCTCCAGGACTATTAAAATAAAAATTATAAAAATGCGATTCCTTTCCGCTATTTTTACTTTCCGTGTATTCTTATCCGTCATTTCAAATGAGTCAAATCATCCATTCCCCAACGACAAGGACGAAACTGTCCTCTAATTACGTTAATTTTTTTATATCTTTTTCTTCGAGCAATTTAGCCCATTTATAATTAATAACTGCAAAAAAAAACCGACGTGGAGGGTATCACAATAACTTCTTTAAGGAAGTTAAAAATTAAAATTCCAATTCCCCAACTTTGAGGAGGTTCCTGAGGGTTGGCACCCCTGAGGGTGCCATGATCGCGATCACTCAAATCTAAATTGATTTGACTCCTTAGAGCTGGCGCTCCACATCATTAATTTTTTTTTCTTTTTGCTTTAAAATTTTGTCAGGCAAGATCCATATCGTCGCGTTCTAACACCGGCTATCTAATTTTTTATCAATTTTGAGTTTGGCATGTTTCTGATGGTAAATTTTGTGATCAATCGAATTCAGTTGGTAGTTTAACCCTATTACCAACAGAAAATGCGTAGTTCACGATTTAGCCAACAGGTGATGCATTGATTCCAATGAGAAATTAATCAGTATTTTTGCTCTCCTGAAAACCAAGGAAAAATGAGATAGCCGGTGTTAGAACTAACGCGACGATATACTTTTACTGGTTATTGACTACTTTGGCGAATAATGGCAATTATTTATTTTCGTGGGGGTCAAAGACGAGGTGATTTTCTTTTTTTCGGCGATAGAATCAATAGATTCGGCCGCCCTTGACTTCGCGATTACTTCGCTACTTCAACAATCGATATTAAGATTCATTTAACCTTTTCAAAGTTTGAAAGGTTTTATAAATACGAGAATTCAATTTGTTCCAACCGCAGTTTGAAACTACTGGAGCATGCGCAGAAGGATTTGGACCTCAATTTGACGTCGTCAAATCGTTTGTCCGTCAAATCTGGTCATCGTGCAAATCCTTCTGAGCATGCTCCAGGAGTTTCAAACCAGTTTCAAACTGCGGTTGGAACAAAGCTATTTTTTCTGCCTTGGCAACTTCCTCGACGCGATTCGAGTCGTATACGAATCGCACGAGTCTCTCCCCTCCTCCTGAGCGCCGCAATTGCTCCCGCGATATCGTCTCCTGCTCAAAACCTATCCAATTTGAATCGTAGCGATTCAAATCGCGTGTAAAACGGGAACTAATTACATACTTCAGTCTCAAAAACGATCAAATCTTTATAGTCTTTATATTTCTCTTTCGACAACTTCAGACTATTGCCAGGCTTGACACAACACAATTCGAATCGCAGCAATTGAATCGCTTGCGATCGAGGAGGAAATAGAGGCTCCAGACTCCCTAGTTTACCTGACAACCCCTCTAATCCGACACCCTCAGATCCCCAAAGAAGACGAATTATCCGAAGAAGTCATTGTATATGCATCTTCAAAAGGAAAGCAATCAACGCCAACACAACCAGCTATTTCCTCAGTTTTCTTTTCTCACTTGTTGGATTAAATATTAGTTTTTATCTAGTTCGCGTATATACTGCAGGAAATAATTTAAATAAAGTAGAATATAATCTTAAACATTTGTCAGTTGTTCTAGGTATGCCAGTCTAATAGGTTGCCTTCCTGGTATAGCTCGAAATAAATTATGTAATTGATAAAATTTTTTCTTCCTTTTTTTTTTGTTGTGCCGTATCTAGGCTGTAAAAAAACGCGCCTAGTTTTGCTGCTAAAGCAGGAAGACAAAGTACTAGTCTGGAGCTGGCCCCGACGGGAACTTCCTTAAAGAGAAGTATCTATATAGGAGGGGGAAGTATATGGGAGGAGAAGTATAACGGAGTGGGAAGTATGTGGGAGGGGAAGTATAACGGAGGGGGAAGTATAACGGAGTAGGAAGTATAATATGGGAGGGGAAGTATAACGGAGGGGAAGTATAACGGAGGGGGAAGTATAACGAACGGGGAAGTATAAGGAAGGGGAAAGTATAACAGAGGAAGTATAATGGAGGGGGAAGTATAAGGGAACGAAAGTATAAAGGAAGGGATGTAGTAGGGAGGGAAAGTATAAAGGAGAATTTTCCAAGTTCTTTTTTTCGAAAAATTTTTCGGGCTTTTTTTTTTTTTTCGAAAAATTTTTTAAGTTCTTTTTTTCGAAAAATTTTCTAAGTTCTTTTTTTTGAAAAATATTCAAAGTTTTTTGTCCGAAAAAAAAATTTTTTTTTCAAAAATGTTCAAAGTTTTTTTCGAAAAATTTTCCGGGTTTTCCTTTTTTTTTTTTTTTTTTTTTTTTTTCGAAAAATTTTTTAAGTTCTTTTTTTCGAAAAATTTTCTAAGTTTTTTTTGTAAAAAAAAAAATTTTTTTTCGAAAAATTTTCCGGGTTTTTTCTTCTTTTTCTTTTTTTTCTTTTTTCTTTTTTATTTTTTTTGAAAAATTTTTAAGTTCTTTTTTTCGAAAAATTTTCTAAGTGTCGAGGTAGAAATAATGGGCTCTTTGGCCTAGGGATGTGCCTCTCGTAAAGGGTAGAAGTACGAAATTTCTCCCTACTAATAAAATAGTAATTAAAAAGTGGCAATTTTTTTGCACCAAAAATTCTTAAAAATATAAGGAGTAATTGGTGAAAATTTGGTGAAAATCGGATTAACGGTTCGGCCGCAGCGAATTTTTTAAAATTTCAAACAGACATATCTCCGCCATTTTTTCGAAATTCAAAAATCCCCCTCGTTACATTCTTCTTCACCGGCTAAAGAAATTTGTGTAAAAATTTGGTGAAAATCGGATGAAAACTGTGGCCGTAAAGTGTTCCGGAAAAAAATGCTACGGACGGCCGGCCGGCCGTCCGGCACCACAGACAAAGTTGAGATCGGTAAAGATCAATATTCGATTTGACCCTCCGGGGTCTGGAAGACCCTTCCCCAAAAACCCGACGTCGAGGGTATGGGTATCGCAATAACTTCTTTAAGGAAGTTAAAAGAAACATTTGGATATAATAATTTTTAAAGTTTTACCTCCAAACATAAATCCCTCTTCACAAACGGGGGATCGAACCCAGGACTCCGTGGTGATAAAATAACTTACATCAAGGATTTATTTGCTTAGTGGGGTAGCACTCTACCTAGATTATCAGTTTATTAAAAATAAGTACTTAAAACAAAGAGCAAAATGTACTAAGTCCTTATTTTAAGGTACATTTATCATCCATAAAAGGGTATTTTGCAAGTCTCAATTCCAATTTATGGCAGAAACCTTGGAGAGAACTCGTTTTTCTTTTTCCAGTAAAAAAAAGGTTAAAGAATCCTTTTTCAAAATTTTGCCTTCTGATCTAGGTCATTCTATTAATGGCTCCCCCTCCAGAATTTAAAAAAGTTTCTTCCTTCTTCTAGGCCAACTTCCTTAAATGTTGTTATCAAAATAAAGAGCAAATTGAATCCCAAAAATTAATATATTTAGTGTTTCTATTAGCTTGTCTTTACGTTTAGAGTGTCAGCACTGGATTTAGGCGCGTTTTTTTTCTCCCGCCCGCCCGCGTATTATGATAAGTGATAGTGCAGTGATAAACGAAATGGACTGCTTTTCTGTTCACAAATTTTTACATTGATTAATTTCTTGAAAAAATGGTTTATCAAAGATACGGGAAGAACAAACCTGAAAAAAATGAGAAGAAAAAAGAAGGCACAGGGTCGGTATATTTAAAAGAAATTGATTTTATCTTTAAAATGTAGTTTTCTCAACAACAAACAACAACAAAAGTTACTGTGATACCCTCGACAGATGGTTTTCAGGAGGAGGGTCTTTCAGACCTGGTAGGCAATTTGACCGATAGTTCAGCCAGATTCCCATCAGACCTGCAGAAACTTTTTTGTTTTTTATTATGTGAAGAAACGAATAACATTTGATGTTTTTAGGCGTGACGATGCTTCAGAATATCGGCTTAAGCAGAGCATTGACAATGACAAAATCGATTCAATTTACGGTTTTGAAAGGGTCAAAGACCATCAAGAAAGGACCGGATTTCTCGTCAACATGCACACTGTAAGCTATTTAATAACCAAAGAATATTCATTGAAAGTTTTTCAGACGGAAATTCTGGATGAAGATAAACGTTTAGTTAGTGCCGTTGATTACTACTTTTTACAAGAAGATGGAGGGCGATTTAAAGTCTCTCTCACTTACAACCCCTACTTTTTGATCCTCGTCAAAAAAGAAGCGATCCAAGAAGTGACGTTTTTCTCACGAAGAAATTCGCTGGGCTTCTCCTCTCGGTGGAGACGGTCATTAAAGAAGATTTAGATTGCCGAATCATCTGATTGGTTTGAAACAGCGGTATTTGAAGTTGATTTTCGCCACAGTGAGCGATTTGATAAAAGTTAGGCAGGCGATCAGCCCTTCTATAAAAAAGAACAGGAGTAGAGAGGCGAGCAACTCTTTTTATACTGACATGCTTGAAAAAGCAGTCACCACAAATATCGTTCAGAAAAAACACTCTGACCAACTTGAAAACATCATTGATATCAGGTTTGTCATTTTATCCTTTATTATGGTAAAAAAAAACTTGCATTTTTTAAATTTTAGGGAATACGATGTCCCTTATCATGTGAGAGTATCAATCGATAAAAAGATCTTTATCGGTGTGTGGTATTCTGTACAGAGCCGCGGAGCCAACTTGCCGCCTGTCATTTCCCGTCGGGAAGACATAATCGACCATCCTGACATGATCGTTCTAGCATATGACATCGAAACAACGAAACTTCCTCTTAAGTTCCCTGATGCATCCGTCGATCAAATTATGATGATATCCTACATGATTGATGGTCAAGGCTTTCTAATAACAAACCGCGAAATAATATCGAATGATGTCGAAGATTTTGAGTATACACCGAAACCTGAATTTGAAGGGTTCTTTACAATTTTCAACGAGCCCAACGAAGAAGCGTTGATCAAACGTTTTTTTGAGCACATTTTGGAAGTAAGACCTTTAATTTTTGTCACATACAACGGTGATTTTTTCGACTGGCCCTTTGTCGAAACAAGAGCTATGGTCCACGGTATGAACATGAAGGATAAAATTGGTTTCTGCAAAGGAAAAGATGGTGTTTACTCCTGCAGATCAGCCATGCATATGGATTGTCTCTGCTGGGTAAAACGTGACTCATATCTCCCAGTCGGCTCGCAGAATCTTAAGGCTGTAGCGAAGGCCAAACTGAGGTACGACCCTGTAGAACTCGACCCTGAAGAAATGTGCAAAATGGCTGTTGAACAGCCACAAGTTTTATCGAATTATTCAGTTTCGGACGCTGTGGCAACATATTATCTTTATATGAAATACGTCCATCCTTTTATTTTCGCTTTATGCACCATTATTCCCATGGAACCAGATGAGGTTTTGAGAAAAGGTCGGGAACTTTGTGTGAGACACTTTTGATGGTTGAAGCATTTCATGTCAACATTGTTTTTCCTAATAAAGAAGAAACGCAGTTGAACAAACTGTCTCAGGATGGGCATGTTATGGATTCAGAAACGTACGTGGGAGGTCACGTAGAAGCCCTGGAATCTGGGGTTTTCCGAGCAGACATTCCATGCCGCTTCCGTATGGTCCCAGAAGCCTTTGAAATGCTTATCAACAACGTCGACAAAGCTTTAAAACATGCCATCGAAGTTGAAGAAAACATCCCTTTAACTTCAGTCACCAATTTCGAAACAATCTCTGATGACATCAAATCAAAATTAGCAGAATTAAGAGATGCACCTAACAGAATGGAAAACCCAATGATATCATTTGGATGTTGGTACGTTTTGTGCTTAGCATAGGAAATCAATTATCTTATTTTTTTAGGTGCCATGTATCCAAATATTATATTGACAAATCGTCTTCAACCATCGGCTATGGTCAATGAGACAATTTGTGCAGCATGTGATTTTAATAAGCCGAATGCTTTGTGCCAAAGAGATATGGCATGGATGTGGAGAGGAGAATTGAGTAAGTTTTTATGAAAATTCAATGACTTAAGCTGACAATTCAGACTGTTTGCTCAGATGATAGAATGATAGTTAAGCTGACAGTTTAGCCAGCAAATTGGAGATTTACTTAACCCTTTCAAGACTGCGTCTGACGCCGGATTCTCTGCGCTACTGGCGCAGCACTTTTCCCCGACCGCTCCCTGCATCCAGCAAAGCACAGAAAGTGACGAGTGATGTGATCATCACGTAGTTCATTTTATTCCAACAGATGGCCAGTTTTTGCATGTCGCTAGCGCCACGGGAAGCGAAGGTTATAATATCTTAGAGAGGCTTCGCCTGCGGTCTCCAAGTGACATGCGCGTATGGCAACTATAGTTGCCTGCAGTCTCGAAAGGGTTAAGCTGACAATTCAGACTAGCTCATATGATGATCCAATGATTGTTAAGCTGACAGTTTAGCCACCAAATTGGAGATTTACTTAACATGATGATCTAGCTACTGTTTATTTGGCAATACTGTTTTCTAAACTAACTTGTTAATCTTTCAAAATCGAATTTCAGTGCCAGCAAGTCGATCTGAGTTCCAAAGAATCCAGCAACAGTTAGAAATCGAAAAATTCCCTCCAGCATTCCCAGGAGGGCCACCTCGAGCATTCCATGACCTTTCCAAAGAAGAGAAAGCCGCTACAGAGAAGAAACGTCTGACCGATTACTGTCGTAAAGCCTACAAAAAGACGAAGGTGACCCGACTTGAAGAAAGGACGACAACTGTTTGTCAGAAAGAAAATTCGTTTTATGTAGACACCGTTCGAGCTTTTCGAGACAGACGATACGAATATAAAGGACTTTGTAAAGTAAGAAATGCCTTAATATTTTATTTTGTATTAAATCTCATCCTTAGGATGCGAAAAAACAACTTTCCAATGCCATAGCGAAAGGTGACGCCAGCGAAATTAAATCGGCAAAAGGTCGAGAAATTTTATACGACTCTCTTCAACTTGCTCACAAATGCATCTTAAACTCATTTTACGGTTACGTCATGAGGCGTGGCGCACGGTGGCACAGTATGGAAATGGCAGGCATCGTCTGCTATACAGGAGCCCACATTATAACAAAAGCGAGAGAAATAATTGAACAAGTTGGCCGCCCTCTTGAGCTCGACACTGATGGAATCTGGTGTATCCTTCCCGCTTCCTTTCCTGAAAACTACGTCGTTGAAACAACGCTACCGAAAAAACCGAAAGTTACCATATCATATCCAAACGCCGTCCTTAATTCTATGGTGAAAGAAAACTTCACAAACCATGTTTATCATGAGTTAGTCGACAAAGAAAATATCAAGTATGAAGTCAGAAGTGAAAATACAATTTTTTTCGAAGTTGATGGTCCTTATAAAGGGATGGTTTTGCCTGCATCCAAAGAAGAAGGGAAAAGACTTAAAAAAAGATATGCTGTCTTCAATTTCGATGGATCCTTAGCAGAACTTAAAGGGTATGCTATTTTCGCTTAAGATTATATTTATTCTTTTTTAGTTTTGAGGTAAAACGTCGAGGAGAACTTCAATTGATAAAGATATTCCAATCTTCTGTCTTTGAAGCATTTTTGAAAGGTGACACATTAGAAAGATGCTACGAATCAGTCGCCAAAGTTGCTGATTATTGGCTTGATGTTCTATACAGCAAAGCATGCAACATGCCAGATTCTGAACTGTTTGAGCTAATCTCCGAAAACAAATCGATGAGTCGAAAGCTGGAAGAATACGGAAATCAAAAATCGACTTCCATCAGCACAGCGAAACGTCTGGCAGAGTTTTTAGGTGACCAGATGGTCAAAGATGCTGGTCTTGCCTGTAAATATGTGATATCGAAAAAACCTGAAGGTTCTCCTGTTACCGAAAGAGCGATTCCGCTGGCGATTTTTCAAGCGGAAGAAGCCGTCAAAAGACATCATTTAAGAAAATGGCTTAAAGACAACTCATTGATGGACATTGATATCAGACATGTTCTTGACTGGGACTATTATATCGAAAGATTAGGAGGGACCATTCAAAAAATAATCACAATTCCTGCTGCTATGCAAGGGGTAATTTAATTTGTTTTTGTTTCTAAATTAATTTTTTTTCTTAGTTACCCAACCCTGTTCCTCGCGTCCGTCACCCTGAATGGCTTCACAAAAAAATGCTTGAAAAGACGGACACTCTAAAACAGCGAAAAATCCACGAATTGTTTTCCAAGGTTCCTAAAACCGTCACTGAGGACATCGAAGATATCGCTGGGAGAAGCCCACGTCCTGTACAGCCGGTCGTTCACACCAATAAAAGGAAAAGGTCGCCAGAAAAAGTAGTACATAAAACTTGGAGGGAAGCATTGGGACCTCCACCGCCGTTTGGGACGACTGAAGAAGAAAGACTTGAATGGTTGAATTTTCAAAAGAAAAAATGGGAATGGCAAAAGGAAGCTAAGAACTCCCGAATGACGGTTTCGGTGACAAAAGGATGGCATTACATCGAAATATTACTTCTTCATTAGGAGGATTTTTACAAAAAGCACAACGATCGCTTCTCAACTCGCCTTGGCAAATAATACAGGTAATGCAGATTTGTGCTATATTAGTTTTCTTCCTTTACTTAACAGGCCGGTTAGATTTTTTAACGGGCGGTTAAGTTTTTGCCCTTTACTTAACGGTCCGGTTAAATTTTTGCCCTTTACTTAACGGGCCGTTTTATTTTTTAACAGGCGGTTAAATTTTTGCCCTTTACTTAGCTGTCAATATGACAATCTGGCGATTTTCCAGAAGTTCATAAAACGCTGTAATTATAACTAACTTTTTATAGATAAGTGAAACGAATTCTCCTGGCGTATTAAAACTTTGGGCTCTTGTTGGAAACGAGCTTCACCAAGTCCGTCTTATAGTCCAACGATCGTTTTACGTCAACCATCGTACAGCGAAAGACGAAATACCAGGATCTTTGTTTAGAAAATGCAACAGATTTTACCACGTTCCAGGCCCTCATACAATTTATACCAGTATTCCGTCCCTGAAGAAATTTATCAAGAACACAGCAAGTAAGTTTTTCTTTAAAAAGTATATTTAATTGGTTTTTTAGTGATTTAATCGCTGATTTATCGACACCTGACGTCGAGGGTATTTATGAGACGAAAGTTCCCGTTTTGTTCAGAGCTCTTTTAAAATTGGGATGTGTTTGTTCTGTTGACCGTAAAGAAGCGCAGAGATTGGCAAATACGATGACGGACAACAACACTTTTATGCTTGACCATCTCATTTTTGAGACTATCGGTCGTCAGCCATATTTAGAAGATGTAAGTTCATCTTCAAATTTGTCTTTTTAATCTTTTCTTTTCAGGCTGACATGTTGAAACATTTATTTTTGTACTACAACAAAGCTCCTTCTGGTCCAAAAGCGATTCTTGCCTTATTTGTGACACCTTCAAAAAGGGCGATCGTCATCGTTGTTGATTCTGTTAAAACAAATCAAATGCCAAACTTATCAAATGTTTACGCTACTGAAAGGAAGTTGAAGTGAGTTATTCTTAAGTGGGAAATTTTTAATCCTAAGTTTATATAGAATGGAAAATGGAGAAGAAGTTCCTCTTCCGTCGGAAGTAAAATTTGAAGTAAAATTTGAAACTGATTTGAAAGCAGCTTTTAGACAAATTCAAGCTGCTCTTTATGTCTATCGAGATGAGAAAAAAGGTCCTTCCTTATTGGCCGTTCAGACTCAAAAAGGTAAATTTTTAATAACCTCTATTTATCTATAACCTTTTATAGATCTTCGTCAGCTTGGTGTTCTTCTTCCTGTTCTGAATGATTGGCCAACTGTTCCAATATACGTTCAAGATCGTGAATCTTCTTTTAATACGATGGATTGGCAAAGAGTCAATTCAAGACTGATGGTGAAGCATTATCTGAATTCAGAGTCAGCGATCTCGTTGCAGACTGAGCAGTGCAGATATTTTCATCTCCCAGTCGGCAATATACAACAAGATGCCACATTGTTTGCTGCAGATTTGTTTTTCGCGAGACATCTTCAGAAGAACAATTTTGTCCTTTGGTGTTCAGATACGGACAGGCCGGATTTGGGTGGGAGAGAAGCTGATGATAACAGGCTTCTTACCGATTTTGAAGAGAGTACCAGTATTATTACGAATACACCTGGTTCATACACATCTGTTTGTGTTGAGCTTGATATTGACAGTTTGGCCGTTAATACACTTCTGCAGTCGCATCATGTCCACGATATTGAAGGGATTTCTTCAAGTATTGGGTTTGATGTGATACCGCAGGCGTCTGTTGAAGAAATGGTTGGTGGTCAAATCACTCAAACGACATATGATGAAACAGCTCAGTGCTCGGGTGCTTTTAAAATTCTTCGATCTATGGTCAATGCTTGGCTCAGAGATGTCTCGCTTAACAGGAACGTGTTTGCAGATTTTCAGATCGTCCATTTCTACAGGTACGTCCAGTTTTGCTTCAAGCACCTTGATATTGAATAAAAAATGTTTTTCAGGTGGCTTCGCTCTTCAAATGCTTTACTCTACGATCCTGCATTACAACGTACCCTACATAATTTAATGAAAAAACTATTCATGCAGCTCGTTGCTGAATTTAAACGTTTAGGCTCAACAATCGTTTATGCCAACTTCAACAAAATCATAATATGCACAAAAAACGTAGTGTAGAAGATGCTGTCGGTTACGTCGAATTCGTTGTCTCCAATATTCGTAATAAAGAACTTTTCCATAGCATCCAGATGACCTATAATCAATGTTGGGAGTATCTATTTGGCTTGATCCTGTAAGTTAAAACTTATAAGATAAAAAATATGATCGTATTTTGTAGTCTAATCATGGAGGAGTGAAAGGAAAGTTGCCTGAAGGCTTAGGCGATGTTGGGGAAAGTAAAGATACGACTTTAAATCTTGCTAATGATGACACAATGATTACATTGACCGAGGAAGACATCACTGATGGGGTAATTATTTTATGTTGCTTTGATTTATATCTTTTTTAGCCGGAAGTAGTCATGTCATGGAATTTAAGCGACTATTTACCTGAAGATGCTGGTGTTCAGGCACATTTTACGACGATTATCGCCGGATATATAAGCGCCGTTTATCAGTTTATGAATTCGTCGGAGCCTGTAATGGCTACACCGCGACGTGTGGCGAATTTAAGCCAGACGGCCACTCAGGCTTTACCTCTCGGAGTCGGAGCGTACACATCAACTGCGGAGTTCGCCAAAGCGCTCATAAGTGGAGATATGAGTCAAAATTATTTCTGTACGTACTAATCCTTAAATTAAAAATTTAGTTTTTCTCTTTTAGGATTACACAAAAAATTATGAAAAAATTGCCTGTTTACACTATCAAAGAAGATGACAATATGAATTTCACTCAGTATCTTTCTGGCGACCATAATATTATGAAGCCACCACTTGAATTTGTCAAATCGGTTTGTAAGGTAATTTACTTCTTAACTTTTAGGCAGAATTTTAATTTTTTTCTGTAGGTCTTGGCTTTAGACTCAGGTGTTGAAGATGAAGTGGTAACATTAAAAAGAAATCTTCTACGGTTGATCGATATTGGTGAATTCAGCGACGATGCCGAATGGCGTGACCCTTGCTCCTCAGTTGTTTTACCTGAAGTCATTTGCAGATCATGCAACCACTGCCGAGACATCGATCTATGCAAAGATGCCAACCGCGTTCTAATTAACGACATGTAAATGGAATTCTTTCTTTTTTTATTTATTTTTATTTTTTTCTTAGATGTTATTGGCAGTGCCCAATCTGCGAGACGAATTATGACAATATGGAGATTGAAGCGCTTCTTTTGGACATCGTAAACCGTAAATCGATGGCATACGTACTGCAAGATTTACAGTGTGTTAAATGCCATGGGATCAAAATGGAAAATATGAGTGAGCATTGCTCATGTGCTGGGCAGTTCAGAACCTTAATTGATCGTGAAGAACTGGCCAAGTATTTGAAAACTTTCCGAGGTATCGCCACTCATTATAATATGCCATTTTTACTTGAATCAGTTAATTGGATTCTCAACATGAATGTGTGAATAAAATGTTTTTGTTATTAATATGGCTTAATGAAATGTCATGCCCAGTTTCGTAGAGGATGTTACATCTGTAAGGTTGAGAATTTCATCTTCCTCAAAGAAGGCTATTTGTGACCCGCCATCTAGATCTCGTAGAGTAGAAGTAATAATTGATCTTTACAGATCATGAGATTGTCCGTGGTGGCAGCCGTGCAGCTGCTGAGGATGTTTGGGTTGTTATAATCATTAGACAGAGATATCAATTTTTATTCTTTTTAGCTTTTTAGTTTTTGCCCATTATTTTTGACATTATTTTACACAGAATGATTTTCAATAAGTAAAACACCACTATAAAAAGGCATAAATGTCAAGTTTGAAGTACGATAAAAGACAATTTTGCCGATTTCGGCTGAAGTACGTTTCCATGCTTAAGAACATATTCGATCCAGAAAACGGCTTCATCGACAGCTTTCATTGGACGGTCTCTGAAAATGGCCGACCTCCTCATATTTCTTCCTTGTACCTAAAAAAATTGAGATTAAAAATTTGTAGTTAATAGAGGGCTTCAGGAAATTGTAATTTGCCTTTCCCTTATCCGACTCTCCCAAGGTCATAGGACTCGAGCCTCGAGTAGGAATAGTACGATACGTATACGATCCGACTCAGCTGAGTCGAAGGTTATATAACAAAATAACCTTACGTTACACTCAACCGATCGGTTTAGTGTATACCTCGGGCGAGTGGAAGGGCAAATACGATTCCCTGAAACTTCAATATTTACTTAGTTTAAAACTTCATTTATGGCCCACGTGAAGCCGGCTTCGGTCATATTATCTCTGTCAAGCAGAACTCCATACCTTCTGAGGAGACGTGCTTCATATTTTTTGGCTGATCGGCAAAAAACGGTATTCCCACTAAAGGTACGCCGTTGTATACGGCCTCATTTGTGCTCAAATATCCACCGTGTGTTATAAAAAGTTTGACATTTTTGTGTGCTAGTGGAAAAAAAAATTAACTGCTGCAGCAGGCCAAACCTTTCAATTTATGAAAAAAGTTTTAACCTTCAATGATCCATGTAGAACGCTTGAACTTTAGTTATAACTTACCTAAAATACTTTGCTGTGGGAACCATTTAGAGAATTTATTCGAACTAGCTTGGGGAATGTCGTTGCTGTCCCATTTCCACAAAATTTGTTGCTGGAGTTTCGAAAAGACCTTGATTAAAGCCTGCGTGATTTTTTGGTTGGAAATATGGCTGATGTTTAGGTTAGAACCGAGACTGAAGTAGATGACGCCATCTTTCGCCGAGTCCATAAACGTTTGTAAATCCTGAAAAGGTTATTTCGTTTTAAACTTAATAAAGTCTTACTCGGGAAGTGGTTTACTCTCCTTGATGTTGACGCCGCCGATTTCTCGAACGTGCGGCGCCCTCGGGAATGGGTAGCCGGTCGAATGATGGGAGTTGACAAGAATCAAGGCTTTGTCCGAAACCATTTTGGTGATGTGCGGCCTACTTTCCCATCCTTCATAATTGAAAATTCTGTCCATCTGCTCCTGGAATTCCATCAGATAGTAATAGTTCAGCAAAGTTGTGGAAACTGTGGCCCAAGTGCTTTGAATCCTTTCGACAAAGGTCATGTCGTCTTTGAAAAGAGTTTTGAAGTCCATCATATAAGAAGGGTTGTCGGAAGACCGGAAATTTCGTTGAGCCAAGCTTTCTCCTAATGGCTGTATGTCGACTCCAGGAGCATTAAACTTATGCATTAAAGCTACTGCAGACTCTTGCACAAAAAGCGTTTCAAAAATGATCAAATCGTACTTTTCTTTGGAATGTATTATTTTCTGTATGGCTTCCGTTTTGTACATTGCTTCTCCCAAAGCAATACCCATTCTTTTAAACTCCCTTGTAATCATCGGAATCGGCCTTTTGCCCAAATCCAACAAATTCATAGCTGTAAAAATAAGATTAGAAAAAAAAACCCAAATGAAGTGTCTTACCTGGCAACCCTGGAAAAGTCTTCGGAACTGCAATCTGGGTGACATTCGGATTCGAACCGTCCAATAAAATGGGCGCAACCAGTTATTTGGTGACCTTTTTTGGCCAATCCTTCGATGATCGGGTGGAAAACGTTTTGATGGCTTTTCGCCGGAAATGGAAGGAAAGCCAAGATTCTAGAACCATCGCTAAAACCAAAAAATGCCAAGAAAAGTACTAAAGGGGTTATATTATACATGGCAATTAGACACGTCTCAAATTAATGTAATAGGAAAAAAATTATAATATAAGATATCACAATCGCCTAAGTAAACATTGATAGACGAACCAATTAATAAAAAATGACCTTGCAACCTTTCACCATAATAAATAGAATAAAAAGTAATAGATATTTGTAAAATGATGTAAATACTATTTTATCTGAGCCATTATCATGAGCAGAGTAGCGCAATCAAGACGCTGTAAGCAAGCAGACGCAACTTGAAGCCTTTTCGATCCATCGATGCTTGAAATAGGCAAAGAGTGAGTCAAATCGCGCCAGTTTTGTTCAAAGCAAGCTGACCCAACTTGAACTCAAGCCTTTTTATTTGGGCGAGCATACACACACTGGAAGAAGATCCATCGATGCTTGAAAATAGGCAAAGATGAGTCAAATCGCGCCAGTTGTTCAACAAGCTGAACTTGAACTCAAGCCTTTCTATTTTGGGCGAGCATACACACACTGGAAGAAGATCCATCGATGCTTGAAATAGGCAAAGTGAGTCAAATCGCGCCAGTTTTGTTCAAAGCAAGCTGACGCAACTTGAACTCAAGCCTTTTCTATTTTGGGCGAGCATACACACACTGGAAGAAGATCCATCGATGCTTGAAAATAGGCAAAGAGTGAGTCAAATCGCGCCAGTTTCGTTCAAAGCAAGCTGACGCAACTTGAACTCAAGCCTTTTCTATTTTGGGCGAGCATACACACACTGGAAGAAGATCCATCGACGCTTGAAAATAGGCAAAGAGTGAGTCAAATCGCGCCAGTTTTGTTCAAAGCAAGCTACGCAACTTGAACTCAAGCCTTTTCTATTTTGGGCGAGCATACACACACTGGAAAAGATCCATCGATGCTTGAAATAGGCAAAGAGTGAGTCAAATCGCGCCAGTTTTGTTCAAAGCAAGCTGACGCAATTGAACTCAAGCCTTTTCTATTTTGCGAGCATACACACAATCAAGAAGATGAAAGATGCATGCTCAAGGCAACAGTAATTCAGATGTTTGCACCAAAAGTTACCTAAGGCAATACCATCAGTGTGCATCCTGGGAAGGAAGTTTTACAGAGCAGTTGTAGTTCAATTGGTAAGACACCGGTCAGGATAAGTTTACAATAAACCAACTTAATTTTGCTAATTCTACTAAACTTACCTAAGTCAGTAAAAATGGAATGAGCTGATGATTGGCTTATACTAGTAGAGCATCAGTAGAATTGGAATGCTACTATCTCGAAGTCTTCAGGATGTGCATCGAAAAGCTCTTCATCCTAAAGACTGTCAATATCGTAACATTCATAGAATAAGCTGATGATTAGCTGGAGAACTAGCATCGATGCCAAAGAACCGCAGGAAATAAACACCATTCAGCAATTTGGCATCGATGAATGTTAACCAATGTTGACAACGTAGTCATTTGCTGAAAGGCCCAAGAAGCACCGGTCAGGAAGATAAGTTTACAATAAACCCAACTTAATTTTTGCTAATTCTACATAATACTTACCTAAGTCAGTAAAAATGGAATGAGCTGATGATTGGTTTACTACTAGAGCAGATCAGTAGAATTGGAATGCTACTATCTCGAAGTCTTCAGGATGTTGCAAAAGCTCTTCATCCTAAAGACTGTCAATATCGTAACATTCATAGAATAAGCTGATGATAAGCTGGAGAACTAGCATCGAGCCAAAGAACCGCAGGAAATAAACACCATTCAGCAATTTGGCATCGATGAATGTTAACCATGTTGACAACGTAGTCATTTGCTGAAAGGCCCAAGAAGCACCGGTCAGGAAGATGTTTACAATAAACCCAACTTAATTTGCTAATTCTACATAATACTTACCTAAGTCAGTAAAAATGGAATGAGCTGATGATTGGCTTTACTACTAGAGCAGATCAGTAGAATTGGAATGCTACTATCTCGAAGTCTTCAGGATCATCGAAAAGCTCTTCATCCTAAAGACTGTCAATATCGTAACATTCATAGAATAAGCTGATGATTAGCTGGAGAACTAGCATCGACGCCAAAGAACCGCAGGAAATAAACACCATTCAGCAATTTGGCATCGATGAATGTTAACCAATGTTGACAACGTAGTCATTTGCTGAAAGGCCAAGAAGCACCGGTCAGGAAGATAAGTTTACAATAAACCCAACTTAATTTTTGCTAATTCTATAATACTTACCTAAGTCAGTAAAAATGGAATGAGCTGATGATTGGCTTTTACTACTAGAGCAGATCAGTAGAATTGGAATGCTACTATCTCGAAGTCTTCAGGATGAGCATCGAAAAGCTCTTCATCCTAAAGACTGTCAATATCGTAACATTCATAGAATAAGCTGATGATTAGCTGGAGAACTAGCATCGATGCCAAAGAACCGCAGGAAATAAACACCATTCAGCAATTTGGCATCGATGAATGTTAACCAATTTGACAACGTAGTCATTTGCTGAAAGGCCCAAGAAGCACCGGTCAGGAAGATAAGTTTACAATAAACCCAACTTAATTTTTGCTAATTCTACATAATACTTACCTAAGTCAGTAAAATGGAATGAGCTGATGATTGGCTTATACTACTAGAGCAGATCAGAATTGGAACGCTACTATCTCGAAGTCTTCAGGATGTTAGCATCGAAAAGCTCTTCATCCTAAAGACTGTCAATATCGTAACATTCATAGAATAAGCTGATGATAAGCTGGAGAACTAGCATCGATGCCAAAGAACCGCAGGAAATAAACACCATTCAGCAATTTGGCATCAATGAATGTTAACCTTGACAACGTAGTCATTTGCTGAAAGGCCCAAGAAGCACCGGTCAGGAAGATAAGTTTACAATAACCCAACTTAATTTGGCTAATTCTACATATATACTAAGTCAGTAAAAATGGAATGAGCTGATGATTGGCTTATACTACTAGAGCAGATCAGTAGAATTGGAATGCTACTATCTCGAAGTCTTCAGGAAGTGAGCATCGAAAAGCTCTTCATCCTAAAGACTGTCAATATCGTAAATTCATAGAATAAGCTGATGATTAGCTGGAGAACTAGCATCGAGCCAAAGAACCGCAGGAAATAAACACCATTCAGCATTTGGCATCGATGAATGTTAACCATTATTGACAACATAGTCATTGCTGAAAGGCCCAAACTTTCGAAGTGTTAATACTTTCAAATCCTCAAACCAATACTCTTATTAGGGGAAAGAATAACAAATTAAGAGTAGAGGTAGAAGGACTCAGAAAGTCTATCTTTCGGAGGAGATCTTTTGAATGTCACCATCTTGACGTTAGCGGATGAGATTGCATTATAACATTCATCCTTCTGTCAATACAGTAAAAAAGAAAAAAACGTGATGAACTGAAACAAGCAGAACTGGGATTCCATTCTTTAGCATGCACTATTCAGATGTGTTATCGACTTTCAATCGACTACTAGGCATACTTTGATTTCTAAAAAATAAATGCACAAGTGAAGGCGATCGAACACTCAAGTTAATTCATTCCTCTCGCATTCCAATGCATTCCTATGAGTCCATTCAAAGCTAAGCTTAATGCAGCAATGTAGGTATTGAACTATCAATAGCTCGCACTAATATGCTGATTTTAATTTTCAAAAATAAGCACAGAAGTAAGGGCAATTGGACAGTACAAGTTCTACCTGGAACTCCTCGGCTGATAGCAAAAATACTAACTTACCTAAAGCTTTGGCAGAAGTCCTCCAGAATCGCAGAAAAGCTTTATGGCAGAACAGCTGTGTAACGAATCTAAAGTAAGCAGCACAAGTGTACTGCCATGAAACTTTCTCATATCACCAGATGACTGCTTTCATACTTACATTTATAGGTGAACGTAACATGTTTGTGGGCCAGTCAGAAGTCATCAGACTGGGTGTTATCTACTATATTTCAATATCTTCCCATATAGCAAGCAACGCCCAATCAGATGACTTAAGAACTGCAAAACTTCCTTGAAGTAGCTGCATCCTGACAAGGTTATTATTCAAATGTCACTAGCAATGGTACAAAAAGCCAGATCAGAAGCAGAAAGACACTTCCGTAGCATCAAATACTGCAGATATTAGCAAAAAACTTAAGGTTTTCTCTACAGAAACATCCGAGGTGCCAAAAGTTCAAGCTGTACAAAAATATGGCCGAGAGTCTTGAAGAATTGTAGAAAAGCTTTTTAGTGGAACAGCTTGCACGTTCCGAATTTAACGGTAAGTACAAGTGTTCCAACAAAAAACTTTTTAGAGCAGGAGTTAAGGAAACGGCTTCATTCATGGAGCTGCAAAAAAAAAAAGGATTAGATTAGTCGAGGGAATCAAAGTTCAAGTTAATTAAAGTAAAGCGTAACTTCTAACGTACTTCTCTTCATTTGATTCCCAAAATGAAGAGCAGAAGTCCAGGCAGTCGAAGAGAATGAAAACGAACAGAACAGGAAGAATTAGAAAGACACTTCCACAGAGGAAACCTCAAATGCAGCTGACATTAGCAAAGCATTATAGGTTTTCTCTACAGAAATATCCGAAATCCTAAAGGTATAATTTTCTCCTGAATTTGCTGAAGACATATATATCGCTCCCTGGACTGTTTTAGCTGAATGCAACAAACAAGCGTTCCGTCATAAGACAGTCCAGAAGAAATATTTTAAATTTAAAACGACACTTCAAAAGGCGCAAAATTCTTACCTTAACATGCAATATCAGAACATAGATCGCCTCTTAACTTATCAGCCGCCCGCATTACTGCGAGATTCAGAGTCCAAAAATAAGAGCAGTGGTAGTGGAACGGCTTCATCGGGAACTGCAACAAAAAGGATTAGATTAGTTGAGGCAATCAAAGGTTTAAATTAATTACAACAAAGCTTAATTCAATATTGCAGGTATATGAACGATCAACAAGCCTGCACGCTTTTTTTCATTCACAAAATAGAAGCGGAAGTAAAGGCAATCGATCAATTCAAGTTCTATCTGGACCGCCATTGCTGAAAATAAAAACCACGTTTCACGATGATGTATCGCCTTTCAACTGCCCGAACAGCTGCTCGGTATTTGATTCCCAAAATAAAGGGCAGAAGTCCAGGCAGTCGAAGAGACGAAAACGAACAGGGAAGGAAGAAGTAGAAAGACTCTTCCATAGAGACCTCAGATTGCAGACAATTTTAGCAAAAAACTCAAGGTTTTCTACGAAAATCCGAGGACAAAGGTTCAAGCTTACAGAAATTTGGCCAAGAGTCTTGAAGAATTGTAGAAAAGCTTTTTAGTGGAACAGGTTGTACGTTGCGAATTCAACGGTATGCACAAGTGTTCCACAAAAAACTTTTTCAAATCACCACTTGCAGAAAAAAATTGTTTCATGAAAGCATAAAATAATCACCACTTATCTTTATTTTTAAGATGAATGACAGAAGTCATCAGAAAATGCATTATTTACTATATGTCCATATCCTTTCATAAGTAAGCAATGCACAATCAGATGACTTAAGCACGATGCATTCACTGCAAAGCAATCCTGCTGCAGAGAGGCTGAGGTTTGAAATACACATAAGTAGGACAATCCTTCCCTATTGTTATGAAAAAAAAAATGAATAAATAGAAGTATAAATACCATGTAGTATCAAGAAGTTCAACAGGAACGAGATGAAGCAGAAAGACACTTCCGTAGAGGAATCCTCATGTAGCTCAAAATTAGAGCAGGAGTTAAGGAAACGGCTTCAATCGATGGAGCTGCAACAAAAAATTAGATTAGTTAAGGCAATCAAAGGTTCAAGTTATTATAATAAAGCGTAATTTAATATCGTAGGTATATGAACGATCAACAAGCCTGCACTCCCGCTTTACTTTTAATTCACAAAAATAAAAGCAGAAGTAAAGGCAATCGATCAATTCAAGTTCTATCTGGATCGCCATTGCTGAAAACAAAAACCACGTTTCACGATGATGTACCGCCTTTCAACTGCCCAGACAACTGCCCCCAATTTGATTCCCAAAATAAAGTGCAGAAGTCCAGGCAGTAGAAGAGAACGAAAACGCACACAAATAGAAGAATTAGAAAGACACTTCCATAGAGGAAACCTCAAATGCAGCTGACATTTAGCAAAGCATTAAAGGTTTTCTCTACAGAAATATCCGAAATCATGAAGTGTAATTTTCTCCTGAATTTCTGAAGACGATATATATTGCTCCCTGGACTGTTTTAGCTGAATGCAACAAACAAGCGTTCCGTCATAAGACAGTCCAGAAAGAAATATTTTAAATTTAGAACGACACTTCAAAAGGCGCAAAATTCTTACCTTAAGACATGCAATATCAGAACATAGATCGCCTCTTTAACTTATCAGCCGCCCGCATTACTGCGAGATTCAGAGTCCAAAAATAAGAGCAGGTGGAACGGCTTCAATCGATGGAACTGCAACAAAAAGGATTAGATTAGTTGAGGCAATCACAGGTTCAAGTTATAATTAAAATAAAGGGTAATTCAATATCGTAGGTATATGAACGATCAACAAGCCTGCACTTCCAGCTTAATTTTTATTCACAACAATAGAAGCAGAAGTAAAGGCAATCGATCAATTCAAGTTCTATCTGCATCGCAATTGCTGAAAACAAAAACCACGTTTCACGATGATGTATCGCCTTTCAACTGCCCGAACAGCTACTCGGTATTTGATTCCCAAAAAAAGGGCAGAAGTCCAGGCAGTCGAAGAGAACGAAAACGAACACAAACACGAAGAACATGATATCGAAATGGCAACCTCGGCTGCGATATGTTTTCAAATATCAAAACTGCGGTCACCCTTTCAATACTTCTCCACTTCGAAGAAACAATCTGCAGATATAAGCCTTCAACAGTTTTCTCTACAGAAACAACCGAGGTGACAAAGGTTCAAGCTTACAGAATTCGGCCAAAAGTCTTGAAGAGTTGTAAAAAAGCTTTTTAGTGGAACAGCTTGCACGTTGCGAATTCAACGGAAAGTACAAGTGTTCCAACAAAAAATTTTCATATCACCGCTAATTTATGATGAAAGTTAGAAGTCTGCAAAGCAATCCAGCTGCAGATTGAGGCTGAGGTTAGAAATACACATAGTTGGACAATCCTTCTCTATATTAAAGAAAAGAAATAAATAGATAGAGGTGTAAATACCATGTAGTAACAAGAAGTTTAATTGGAAGAAGATGAAGCAGAAAGACACTTCCATTGAGGAATCCTTATGTAGCTCAAAAATTAGAACAGGAGTTAAGGAAACGGCTTCAATCGATGGAGCTGCAACAAAAGGATTAGATTAGTTGAGGCAATCAAAGTTTCAAGATATAATTAAAATAAAGCGTAATTCAAAATCGTAGGTATATGAACGATCAACAAGCCTGCACTTCCAGCTTAATTTTTTTTTTCACAAAAATAGAAGCAGAAGTAAAGGCAATCGATCAATTCAAGTTCTATCTGCATCGCCATTGCTGAAAACAAAAACCACGCTTCACGGTGATGTATCGCCTTTCAACTGCCCAGACAACTGCCCGAAATTTGATTCCCAAAAAAGGGCAGAAGCCCAGGCAGTCGAAGAGAACGAAAACGAACAGGAACAGGAAGAAGCAGAAAGACTCTTTCATAGAGGACACCTCAAGTACTGCAGACCATTATAGCAAAGAACTTAAGGTTTTCTCAACAGAAACATCCAAGGTGCCAAAAGTTCAAGCCGAACAGAAATATGGCTGAGAGTCTTGAAGAATTGTAAAAAAGCTTTTTAGTGGAACAGCTTGCACGTTGCGAATTCAACGGTAAGCACAAGTGTTCCAACAAAAACTTCTTCAAATCACTAGTTGCAGTAAAAAAATTGTTTCATGAAAGCATAAAATAAACCCCACTTGTCTTTATTTTTATGATGAAAGACAGAAGCCATCAGAAAATGCATTATTTACTATATGTCCATATCCTCTCATAAGTAAGCAATGCACAATCAGATGACATAAGCGCGATACATACACTGCAAAGCAATCCTGTTGCAGATTGAGAATGAGGTTTCAAATACACATAAGTTGGACAATCCTACCCTATTGTTAAGAAAAAAAAATGAATAAATAGAAGTATAAATACCATGTACTAATCAGAAATTCAACAGGAACGAGATGAAGCAGTAAGACACTTCCGTAGAGGAATTCTCAAGTGGCTTAAAAATTAGAGCAGGAGTTAAGTAAAGGAGCTGCAACAAAAGGAATAGATTAGTTGAGGCATTCAAACGTGCAAGTGAATTAAAATAAAGCGCAATTCAATATCGTAGGTATATGAACGATCAACAAGCCTGCACTTCCACCTTAATTTTTATTCACAAAAATAGAAGCAGAAGTAAAGGCAATCGATCAATTCAAGTTCTATCTGGATCACCATTGCTGAAAACAAAAACCACGTTTACGACGATGTATCGCCTATCAACTGCCCAGACAACTTCCCATTATTTGATTCCCAAAATAAAGGGCAGAAGTCCAAGCAGTCAAAGAGAACGAAAACGAACAGGAACACGAAGAAGCAGAAAGACTCTTTCATAGAGGAGACCTCAAGTATTGCAGACCATTACAGCAAAGAACTTAAGGTTTTCTCTTCAGAAACATCCAAGGTGCCAAAAGTTTAAGCTGTACAAAAATATGGCCGAGAGTCTTGAAGAATTGTAAAAAAGCTTTTTAGTGGAACAGCTTGCACGTTGCGAATTCAACGGTAGGTACAAGTGTTCCAACAAAAAACTATTTCAAATCACCACTTGCAGTAAAAAATTTGTTTCATGAAAGCATAAAATAATCCCCACTTATCTTTTTTTTATGATGAAAGACAGAAGTCATCAGAAAATGCATTATTTACTATATGTCCATATCCTTTCATAAGTAAGCAATGCACAATCAGATGACTTAAGCACGATGCATACACTGCAAAGCAATCCTGCTGCAGATTGGGGCTGAGGTTAGAAATACACTTAAGTAGGACAATCCTGCCCCATTGTTAAGAGAAAAATGAATAAATAAATACCATGTAGTATCAAGAGGTTCAACAGGAGATGAAGCAGAAAGACACTAGCGTACAGGAATCCTCATGTAGCTCAAAATTAGAGCAGGAGTTAAGGAAACGGCTTCGATGGAGCTGCAACAAAAAGGAATAGATTAGTTGAGGCAATCAAAGGTGCAAGTTAATTATAATAAAGCGTAATTCAATATCGAAGGTATATGAACGATCAACAAGCCTGCACTTCCAGCTTAATTTTTATTCACAAAAATAGAAGCAGAAGTAAAGGCAATCGACCAATTCTAGTTCTATCTGGATCGCCATTGCTGAAAACAAAAACCACGTTTCACGATGATGTATCGCCTTTCAACTGCCCATACAACTGCCACTAATTTGATTCCCAAATAAAGGGCAGAAGTCCAGGCAGTCGAAGAGAACGAAAACGAACACGAACAGGAAGAAGTAGAAAGACTCTTTCATAGAGGAGACCTCAAGTATTGCAGACAATTTTAGCAAAAAACTTCAGATTTTCTCTACAGAAATATCTGAGGTGATGAAGAAGCCGAAGAAACGACATATCGCTCCCTGGACTGTCTTAGCAATCTACAACAAATGTGCATTTTGTCCAAGACAGTCCAGAAAGAAATATTTTAAATTCCAATTCAAGCATAATTCAATTTCGTAGGTATAGGAACGATCAACATGCCTAAACTACGGCTTTTTTTTCAATTCCCAAAAATAAAAGCAGAAGTGAAGGCGATTGATCAATTCACGTTTCAAGCCTGCACTTCCACCTTAATTATTATTTCCAAAAATAAGCGCAGCAGTAAAGGCGATCGAACAATTCATCAACTAACTGAAGGCACTATCATAAATAACTTACGTCTAATTTAGAACAAAATTATTATTTATTTATTTATTTTTTAATTTACAATGCTACAGTTAATAAAACCAAAACAGCATAGTCAAATTAATCTTAAGTAAGAAATACATGCTTATAAACTCACTTGAAGAGAGTGGTAATTTGCTTATTTATGAAGGACAACTTTAAACAAAGTTTACCTGCTGCTTGAACAACAAATGGGTAACAACAACGTAGGTATATGAACCATCAACTGCCTGCACTACTAAACTTTTTTTATTTCCAAAAAAAAGCTCAGCAGTAAAGGCGATCGAACAGTTCATCAAGTGACTGCAAACACTATCATAAATCATCGGTAAGCACAAATGTTCCAACAAAAAGTTTCCCTGCTGCTTGAACAGCAACTGTTAGCAACAGCGAAGGTATATGAACCATCAACATCCTGCACTAATAAACTTAATTTAATTCCAAAAAAAAGCTCACCAGTATAGGCGATCGAACAGTTCATCAAGTGACTGCAAACACTATCATAAATCATCAGTAAGCACAAATGTTCCAACAAAAATTTCTCATATTTCTCTACTTCGAAGAGATCACTATTTTGATTCATAAAATGAAAGACTAGGCTTAGGTACCCAATGTTTCCTTTCACCACCTGAAGAAAAGAGATTGGTTTCAAAATCCTTTCAAAAGCCAATAAGCTTCTTAATACCAAGTAATTAAAATTAAAATACCTTGGCAATTTCGAAAAATTGTTACAAATTCGTAGCTATGGGGATGGGACGGTTTTTGTGATCTAAAGCTAAGAAAAATCATATAATTTCTAATCGTATCTCCCGTACTGCGTTTTTCATTATTTATAGGCTTCCGACGAAAGATTTAACATTTTAATTTTGTAAGGTTGATGGATTAATAGCACTTAGTTGTCTTTTTATGTTTTATTTATTAAGGGACATGTTTCGACCACATGTTCGCAGCCCTCTTCAGCCTTATTTTAGGAATTATTATATTAGTTATTTTTTTGATAAATTTGTTCTTCTTTTTTCTCATTCTCCTTTTTTTATGCAATAAAATTTAAAAAAGAACTTTTAGATTGTTTTCTGAAGTACGTAAAAATTTTTAAAACATAACAATCATGTGGCCGAAACATGTCCCTTAATAAATAAAACATAAAAAGACGACTAAGTGCTATTAATCCATCAACCTTACAAAATTAGAAGAAAAAATAGCATCAACCAAAAAAAGATTTAACATTTTATTCTATTAAATTCAATTAAAAAAAATAAATAAAAATTAAAAAAATAAGGAATTCAATGGAAAAGAAACCAGAGAAACGCCTTTTGGCGGGAAAAAGATGGTTTCTCAGGGAAAATGAAACCGGAGAAATAGCCAGAAGATTTTAAAAATCGTGTTTATTGGCCGTTAGAGGGGAAGGAAAGCGGTAAATTTTGACAAGTTACATATTACTCTAAAATTGTGCCAAATTTCATTTTTTTTTTTTTTTCGACATTCAAAAGGACACTCAAATTTCAAAAATCACTATGAATCACTTTAAAACTCTTCCTGAGTAAATAACGTGGATTTCAAACTAAATATTAGTTGTAGATACTTATTTTGTAACTTATAGCTCGAAAACTAAAAAAGAAACCGACTCATTGTTGACCGTCTTCTGGGGTTGATCCATTAAAAAATTTTTAGTCTGAGAATTAAGGAAAAAAATTGAAAAATAAAACCTCATTATCAATTAATTCTTAATTATATTTATCCATCTGAGAATTTTAGTGAAGGACGGTATTCTTCCGACTTCACATTCACATCGTAAAGACAGGTAGAATTTAAAATTTTTGTTGTACTTTTGTTTTTCTCAATAGTCCTGAGAAAATTTGCAGTGAATTTTTTTTCCTTTCAAGTTCATGTCTGGAATAATTTTTTTTCCCTTGGGTTCTTCGCTTGTTAATATTCTCAAAAAGTGGTGGTATACAGTTAAAAAATCATTTATGCAGTCGGGCATATTCAACGTCTTAAATTTATTATCTTTCTCCAAAAGAATGTATGTATTGTGTTGTCCTCAAAGGACAGTTTTAACAATTATAGAGAAAAACTCGCAGAAACCTTTTAAGTTTTTTTTTTCCTCCAAAAAACTGAGAAAAACGATCCAAAATCGCATTAAAAGTAGTTTTCTTTGTCGGAAGAGGATCAAATAAAGGACTCTCGACGAAGGGCTTAAAAAAAATTAGTGGGTAGGTACAGAGGAAAACTTCCAAAAACTCGCTAAATCAAAAGGGTGGTTTTATTGCAAAAAAAAAAAAACCGAAACAAAAGATTAAAAATGGGCTGAAAGAGCTCTTCCCGGTCGGAATGTTAATGTAAACCCTCTAGAGATGTAGGAGGGACGTGGTTCCTCGGCCGCAAGAAAACTCCCAGAAATCATGAAAAGGAAGTTATTTTGCCAAAAGACGTGTAAAAACGGCCTTAAAACCTTGAAAACGAACAAAAATATTTTAGAAAGAGGTTTATCATGCTGATAAGGGGGGGGGGGGTGGCCAGCTGATTTTTACCAACGGATTTTAAATCTGTTTCCATGCGTTTTTAGATTAAACGATTCTGCGTCAATTAAAAAAAGAATTAGTAATCCTCACTACTTCAAGACCCAGGCACCTACTCATTCATATAGCACCAGACAACGCAACAACCTCAATATTCCCAAACATAGATCCTCATTCTTTTCACATTCAGCACTTTATAACACAATTAAAATATGCAACACGGTACAAAAACTCATACCTAAAGAAAAAAAAAAACGATAGAATGCAAGATTACATTTTTAAAGGCTTG
This sequence comes from Orius insidiosus, assembly GCA_014119065.1. Lineage (NCBI taxonomy): Eukaryota > Metazoa > Arthropoda > Insecta > Hemiptera > Anthocoridae > Orius > Orius insidiosus. Next base: position 21,911 of record JACGAQ010000894.1, on the reverse strand, counting down.
GCTTCTGGAGCAAGAACTGTACAGGGTGGACGACCTGTTTAAACCTGTTAAAACCAACTTGCTGGACTAAACACCTCTGCCTCTTTTAATTGATGTTATTTATTATTATTTCTATTTAATTTTATTTATTTATTCAAGACAATTTTGAGTGACCAATCTGACCAGATTCCAGTGAACCGGAACAGATGAAATTTTAATATAAATAAATAAAAAAAATTCGATTTTTTTTTTTGGAAATCGGTCATGCCCCCCGAGGAAAACTCCAGGAACTCTATAACTTAAAATAAGAAACAGCTAAGGATTCCATATGTTGAAATAGAAATATTTGAATTTTAAAAAGATTTAAAAAAGCACGTAGAAATCAATTTTTTAAATATTGTTATAGTTAAAAAAGATAGTTTTGAGAAATGAAGAGAAGTAAAGTTTTTTTCGATGTTAAAATCGGCGGGGAAGACGCAGGTAAAATAGTGATGGAACTTAAAGACGACATCGTTCCTAAAACGGCCGATAACTTCCGCGCTTTATGCACAGGAGAAAAAGGTTTCGGCTACAGAGGTTCCACGCTCCACAGGGTCATCCCGAACTTCATGTGTCAAGGAGGGGACTTCACCGAAAACAACGGAACCGGCGGAAAGTCGATTTACGGAAAGAAATTCGAAGATGAAAATTTCACGTTGAAACACGACGGGCCAGGCGTACTTTCTATGGCGAACGCCGGGCCGAATACGAACGGAAGCCAATTTTTTATAACGACCGCCAAAACAAACTGGCTTGACGGTAAACACGTCGTTTTCGGAAACGTTATCGAAGGTATGGACGTCGTACAGCAAATAGAACAGTGCGGATCGCGAAGCGGAAAACCGACCAAAAAAATTATTATTTCCAACTGCGGAGAACTCAAATAAATCCGTTATTTCTATTCACACTTTTTTCCAATTAAAAAAACTATACAGTCCGAGATGTGCCTTCTTATGAGAGTAGCCAACCTTCGTAAAGGCCGGTAGAATGTTTAGGTCTTTCGATTGACTAGGACGAAATTTCTTCCATCTTTGACCATTTTCTCAAATGGTCCCTCGAAAATTGAAATTCACATGTAGACATGTAGGGTGTCGTTTACATGTAAATGATTATCTGCTTCGAATAAAATATAACCCAATCGATTTCTGACATATCTTATTTTAAGATATAAAAAAAAGAGATATTGATCATCTCACCTGCAGCGTTGACGTCGAACGAAAAAGGGGAAGTGCTCGGAATCCTTTAGGTACGCCTCCTGCAACGAAAATAAGTTCAGACAACGAAATGTATTTCCGTATTATATAAAAGAAAAGAATAAGAAAAAATATAGCGATGATATTGAAAATGTAGACAATGGAGGCCGACTCCTTAGGTGAAACCCAGCTTATTCATTCGATACACTTTCGGCGAGAAAGTTATCAACGCCTTTCTACAAAAATTTAAAAGCTACTAGGATTCCCTGTATTAATCAAGACTAATGTGATTCTTGAATTTTTTATGATACTTTTTCTGAAGAGGAAGTGATAATCTTCACGGATGGTTTTTTTTAAACGGGTCTTTTAGACCGGAGGGTCGAAGTAGGGTGAAGTAGTGCTTTGCCACCTTACGGCCAAAGTTTTCTTCAAAGCACTGAAAAATCCTTTGAAAATTTTTTAATTAGATTATTTTGAAAAAATTTTCTTCTCGTCGGGGAAAATTCGCTGCGGCCTAACCGTTAATCCGATTTTCACCAAATTTTCACCAATTACTCCTTATATTTTTAAGAATTTTTGGTGTAAAAAAATTGCCACTTTTCAATTTTTTTTTTTTAGTAGGGAGAAATTTCATACTTCGAGCTATTAAGAGAGGCTCATGACTCATCCCTAGGCCAAAGAGCCCATTATTTCTACCTTGACACTTAAAAAAATGTTGGAAAAAAGTTCCCCCTCCGTAATACTCCCCCTCCTATATTTTTACTTCTCTTTAAGGAAGTTTTCGTTGGAAGCTCGTCAAACTAGTACTTTTTTTTTCGCCAGCAAAATGTCATTTGGATGAGAACAAAAGAGCAATTTCGTATTTTCCCTGGGTAGAATATCGGATATCGTTATTGACGGACGGCCGTGATTTGAATTCCCGAATTAAATTTTCTCCCTTCCTCGAACTTGGCACAATTATAAACTATTACGTGAAAAACCGAGGGGACGATGTCAGCAGTTTTCCCCACTGTAATAATACAACATTAGCCTGTTAAAATTTGGAACATGTGTCCCAAAGCCTTTTATGTGCCTAAAACTAAAACTTGTTATTTAAATTTTTTGTTCTGAAAAATATGGATTTGAAAGAGATCCGTTCCTACTTTTGTATAAGAGAGGGTTCATCCCGAAAATCAAATATTACGTAAAAAAAAAAAAAGGTTTGCCAGTTCAAAATAATAGAAAGGCGTTTATTTGTTTCGTTAACGCTTTACCGTCTTCCTGTCATGAACGTTAAGTCAAACTCGGACACAATCATCGCATTGTAGGTCAAAGTCACTGTTTAAAATATTTATGAGTCACACTTAAAGGTTCCTCTTTACTTTTCAGACCTGAAATTTTGCTTGAAAAATTTTTTTTTCTACGGGATTCTTAAGACTACTTATTAATTATTTCTTTTAAATGATCGCTGTTGAGAAAGGCGATACGAAAATTGCGACATTCGTTACTGATTTAATGTGTTTGATGCGTCGTACTGCTTTCGTAGAATACAAATAAAAGACTACGGTGCCTACCAAGTACGATTCAGGACTTTTTAAAGAGAAATCCGCTACGCAAAACTTTAAAAAAAAAAAAAATGCTGGTTTGGCTAACCCTACATCTTTTTAGGGAGAATAATAGAGAAAAACGCTGGAAATCCGGGCACCCAGTTATTTCCTTATAAATAGGGTTTCTCTAAGGCTAAGAAATATAAATAAATTCAAACCAAATAAATTAAGATCAAACCAAACATTTGGCTTTATAGTAAAATATCCCAATATTTGTAAAAAAAAAAATGTGATATCAGAATTTAAAAAAAAAATTATTTTGGTTAACTCGGATTATTTTAAATGCCCGCTCAGCAGTGGATCTTGAGTAAACAATGGATTGCAAAATTTAAAAAAATCTTGTATAACACTGTTTGCCTGAGCATTATACAAAGAAAAATGACTCCACGAAACCTAAAAACAAATAATTTTTTTTCCTTTAAATTCACACTTACGTATTTCACAGGACTTAGACGGCGTCTATTTATTGTTTACTGACGCTTTTAAATTTTTCAAGTATTCCCGGAAGGGCGAACGGAAATCTCAAGATGAGAAGTGAAAGTTTTTATTGGATTCCCTAGGAAAATTTTCTGTTTTTTGTTCGATCAAATAAATTAAAAATTTTTCTTTTACTAAGATTACGAGATTGAATAAGACAAATCTGCCGTTTTAAATCGTGCGTTAACTCCGGAGTTATTTGCTGTTGCACAATCGCCTGCGAATCGTGAAAAGTTACGAGTGCACTTTTCAAGGGTAGTTTAAATCGACGCCCCTCACGCAAAAAAAAAAAAAAAAAAAATCCCAGATTTCTGATAAAAACTGCAGACGGTCGTTTTATGGCCGACATCCGGGGCTGAAGAAGGCCTCGACAAAAATAGCAAGAATCAACATCACAAGAAAGAAGACGACGAAGGAGAAGATGAAGAAGAAGAAACATGAGTAAAACGATGCAATTATTTGTTGTAACCTGCGATTATCTGACCCTCTATATGATAATTTAGTTTGATCAAGTCGTGCTCATAAAATGAAATGAATTATTGAAAAGAGTACCTCAAAAAAAAAAAAAAAAAAAAAAAATTAAATCCTGTTCTTCAATTTTTTCATTGATTTTTCTTTTTATTATTATGTTAATAACTTCTGCATTCATCTAAGATTACAACTGACGTCATAGGGGAATTAAAACATCTACCGAAAATAATGCACGAAAAAATGGACGCCCCGCTTGGCGAGGTTAAAAATGAGATAAACATCAGGTTTCAAAAATAAATTGTAAAAAAAAAAAATGAATGGCAGTTATCCAAATGGAAAACCCATAAATTTTTGGACTGGATAAAAGTATTTTTTAGTTTAATAATAGCGGCTTGAAAAATTGAAGGAAATATTACCGATATTAAGTCATCTTTACTTTCACTTCTTCCGCCTAGACTTTTTTTTTCTTCTCTTTTTTTATTTTTGTTTTCAGGGCCTTACAGACCGGAGAAATGTGTGTTAGATAATCATAAATTATTACCACCTCGAAGTTCAAGGGCAATGTTCATTTTTTTTAATCTTTCTTTTCACCGAGATTAAAAAGGTAATCTATGAAAAGCATTTTTTTATGAAAGCAAATTTTTTATTTGCTGCATAGATTTGTCAACGTTTTGGCTGTTTTTGTTCGCACCTAAAGCTAAGACTAAGGTTCTGCTAAGTGGATGCTAAGTATCCGGTAAGGTCAAATTTTGAGGCCCTTCCAGGGCTTCTAAAAATGATCCATTTTTAACTTTGGATTTTTTTTTAAATTTTGAGGAAGCAAAATTCACTAGAGGGCTCTTTTTTTGTTTTCCTCGTAGATAATGGAGGTCCTCTACCAAATTTTTGTTTGTCTCAAAGAATAGCTTTAAATTTTTCAGGATTTCCATTTTTCAGGAGGAAAACTTAATATTTAAAAGGTCATTCAGCAAATTTCGCTTTCTCAAAATACGAAATCGATATTACAAAAGTTAACTAAAATCATGAAAACCTTGAAGGGCCACAAAATTCTACCTTACATATCGCAAACTTTTTTCTAATCCTCTGATTAAAGGTTTTTTTTTTTTTTTTTTTTTTTTTTTTTTTTTTTCTAAATGCTTACCTAAATTATAAAAGATTATTTTGGGCATCGGGTCTTTCAGACCCCGGGAATCAAAACGATTCTTTGAACCTAAATATTCAGTGAAACTCATTTTATCAGGTGTCAAAACTATCCAATATTTAAAATATAAAAAAATAATAAAATATGAGTCAAAAATCACTTACGGAAAGAAATTACGCTTAATTAATGAGGCCTAAAAAGTTTGTTTAATTAATATAAATTTTCAAAGAATATTGATACCCATAAAAATTTAATTAGGCCACAACCTTTGTTAGCAACAACCCTGCCGTCCCTAGTCAAAGAAAAATTTCAAAGTATGTACTAACAAATTTTTTCCCCCTTCTATTTTAAAGTAGGTATTATATTATGTGAGCATATGTGAAAAAATGTAAGAACGGTGCGAATTTATTGTCAATTTTATAATAAAATTGATACGTTCGCACAGTTCGTGCGATTTAAAAAAAAGAAATTACTAAATTACCTTTATAAAAAAAATGGACGTTAGCTCCTTTTGGGGCACTCGTTGATGGAAATAGTCTCCTGGAAGTGGACCTCGAACGAAGAAGCGTCGAGGTTTGACTTTTACAGCGTGGAACGCGTTGCTTCTATACCATCCCCTTCCAGGCAAGGACCCCTCCCCACCGTACCATTCAATGAAATAGGCACTCCCGTCTTCACGATCTCGGAAAACCCGGATACCTTTGTCATTTTTGTCGAAATAACACTCTCAGCGTTAATTGTTTTCAAACAAAAAAATAAAAAAAAAATTTAAAAATAACGAAGACTAAAATGTAATTAAATAAATATTTACCATTAAAGGTAAAAAGAAATTAAAGGAATCCGGAAAAATGCGACGGACGGCCGGCACGACAGACAACCTCGTGAACGGTGAAGATCACTTATGAGTTTTCTCAGGATCTTCCAGACCCTTTTCCTGACATCACATGGAGAGAGTCGCAATAACTTTTCTTTGAGGAAGTTAGAAAAAAGATTGAAAAAACTTGATGAAAATTTTAAAAAAAGTGGCGACGGGTGGACGGCTCCACGGACCATTAACGTTGAGGAAGGGTCTGGACGGCCATTTTCCATGGAGGGTATTACAATATTTTCTCTTCGAGTAATTTAAAATTTTAACTTCACCCCGGGTCATTTTGACTCTATGGAGACTCATTTCCAATCGTCCCTGGATGGTATTTCAATAAATTTTACGAAAGTTTAAAAAAAAGAAATATGTGTAACAGGAAAACCCATGATAATCATAATTAAAAACCCGCAAACTCAACAACAAGTAACTTTAGAATGTGGAAAAAACATAGATTTGATCTCATTTTAAATGTTTTTATAGAACAGGAAGAAAATCGAAATTTTTCGTGATTGCTAAGGTGGATTCCCGATTTGTGAAAAAAGACGATTTTTTTTTTCTTAATTTACGAACTTACCTAGTTAAACACGGTGTATAAAATTCCTTTTTTCATGTAGGGTGTCAAAATAACTTCTCTTTGAGGAAGTTTAAAATTTAAAGAAGTTACAAAACCAGACCGGTCGTACGGAAATTTTCCAAAGTCGATCGGAAAGTTTTAAGACATGGATTTCTCATAAATCTAATTTTGATAACAGACGAAACAACCTTCTGGACTTAATAGGGTCAACAAACTAAAAAAAAAAACTTGTGGAATTTTTGTAAAGTTTCAAAACTACTGATAAGCAGTTTAAAAATAATATAAAATAAAGATCCACAATAATATGTTTTACATAGTTATTATGTTAAAAATGGGTCTACCTACTTTTCTATATTGCGTTCAGGTCTCTTTATTGATGTTCGAGTTCAAAATTAGTTAAAAAATGTTTTTTTGCAATCTACTGTGAAATAATGGCTTTAAAGTCTTTTAACTCAATATTTTATATGAGGAAAGACCATTTCTCAATTTTTAAACCCGGAAACCTACAGCCCCGTTGGTTTTTAGTCTAAAATAAATTAAATATCTAACCTAGAGGTAGTAGTGAGGAAGTGTTAAGCCAAAACCGAGATTTTCCCCCCTCCCTCTTAAGGTAGTTACATTTCAATTCTTGATTAACCTTGTTAATCCGATTAAGCAGATCTCTCGATAGCTTTTTCTAATCTACTAATCATATTTTATTTTTGACATCGGTAAAAATCAAATTTTGGATGGTCGATAAACAAAAAAAATAAATAAATAAAAAATTAAAAAAATTAAGGAAACATTTTTGATAAGAGGGCTCTGAAAGAGGCACAACTACGGAAGAAAACGCCCGCGAATTCCTTATTTTTTGTTGTTGGTTGTAGAAAAAAAGACCCAATATTTCGTTCAAAAACTTTTGTTTGTGCCAAAAGATAGAGACGAACGCTCAAAATCCTGTTTAAAAATGTAAAAAACCTGTTTAGCAAAAATAAAAATAAAAATAAAATAAAAAATAAACCAAAAACATTTATGCCAAAAGATAGAGACGAACGCTCAAAATCCTGTTTAAAAAGGTAAAAAACCTGTTTAGCAAGAATAAAAATAAAAATAAAATAAAAAATAAACCAAAAACATTTATAACTGGGTATTTGTCAAAAAAAAAGGTAGAAAATGCAAAAAAAAAAATAATCTTTTTTTTTTACCTTCATAAATACCTACGTAGAAGTAAGGGGAGACGAATTACGAATCTAAAAAAATTGAAGGATTGAATTTTAATTCCAATCTTAACGTACTTGAAAATCGTCTGAATTGTTCAAATCATGGAGTGTTAAAACTCCTTGAACCTAAAAATTGACTTTCGGTCAATCCGAAATTGATATGGGTTGAACCTTCTAGCGTTCACGGAGGTCAACGTGTGATTCATTTGTTGAATACAGGTTGTAACATAAACGGATTTTTTTATATAAATCTTCACAGGTCCGCGTGACGCAGGAAAGGTCAAACATCGTAGTCCGTTCAAAAAATTAGCCCCGATCTTGAAAAAAATTATACAAAAGAGTAGAGGATTTCTTTACAAATGACAATACATTAATCTTTTCCCCATGAAAATGATGATTAGCATTGTAAGAGGTGTGAAAACAATTAAAAATAATCGAAAGTTTATATTTAAAAAAATTATAAGTGCCTATGTGTTTTGAATTTTTTTCCTTAAAACGCTAATTGAATAAAGAAAATTAATGTATTTAATTAATAATAATGACGTAATGTGACGCCTTTGTGCGCCGTTTTTTTTTTTTTTTTTTTTTTTTTTTTTTAATAAATTTTTTTATTTCCCTGGTCCCTTTTTAGATTTCAGGGATTAACATACATTACATATTTTTTAAGTACCTACAACATTTTTACAAAGTTCAAAATTACAAATTTTTTTTTTTTTTAATACAATACAAAACTAATATAACTATGTAATATGAAATACATTCAAAATTTTTACATTCAAAGTATACAAAATTTGTGCGCCGTGTATAGCTCAAATATACAATACGCAATACCGTCATGTATTTCTGTATACTCAACACTCTTGAAAAAGTACTGGTTTGAGGAGCTTCCAACGAAAACTTCCTTAAAGAGAAGTAAAAATATAGGAGGGGAAGTATATAGGAGGGGGAAAAATAACGGAGGGGACGTACAACGGAGGGGGAAGTTAAAGTCAGGGGAAGTAAGTATAACGGAGGGGGAAGTATAAAGGAGGGGAAGTATAAGGGAGGGTAAGTAAAAGGAAGGGGGAAGTATAAGGGAGGGGGAAGTTTTTTTTTGTGTGAAAATTGCCGGCCAGCCGGAACCACGGACAAAGTTGAGATCGGTAAAGATCAACTAATCGATTTGACCCTCCGGGGTCTGGAAGACCCTTCCCCAAAAACCCGACGTGGAGGGTATCACAATAACTTCTTTAAGGAAGTTATAAAGAAGTTAGAAATAAGGAAAAACACTTTAGTAAAAATGGTTCAAGGCGAAAAGGATCGATAAAAATCCGCTAAAAAGAGTGTTTGATATGTCAATCTCCCATCGAATTCCGACATTTTAAAATAAAAGCAAATCTGCACAGAAAATGAAATCATATGTAGAAAATTAAATACTCAACACTCTTGAAAATTGAGCCGTCAAGCATTTAATTTTCTACATATGATTTCATTTTCTGTGCAGATTTTATTTTAAAATGTCGGAATTCGATGGGAGATTGACGTCTGAAAGTGCTCATGGAAGAGATCGAGATTTTACAGTCAGGCTCGTTCCTTCATGTCGACTATGCAGTTCTTCTTGTTGTTCCCAAGGATGGAAATTTGTGGACAATATGACGTTTCTATATCTATTTATTGTACTTGCATCATTAAGTGGGATGAAAAAAGAATCTTTTGTATTTTATTCGGTGTTTTTTTTTTAGTGTCAGCGAAGGTTTCATACGATTGCTACAAGAGGTGGGATGCTAAAGTGACTTCGGAAGAACTGCGGGAAGATGTTCGAGTGGAAAAGATGGTAAAAGGAGACTCCTTTAGATCGGTAGGCTTTTATTACTTTTAAAAGAATCCGCCAAAAAAACGGTGTTTAACACCAGAATATTGGATAAAGGGGGGGGGGGGATCTTGTACGAAAGACATATCAAACGCCTTTTTTAGCGGATTTTTATCGATCCTTTTCGCCTTGAACCATTTTTACTAAAGTGTTTTTCCTTATTTCTAACTTCTTTTTAACTTCCTTAAAGAAGTTATTGTGATACCCTCCGCGTCGGGTTTTTGGGGAAGGGTCTTCCAGACCCCGGAGGAGGGTCAAATTGATTAGTTGATCTTTACCGATCTCAACTTTGTCTGTGGTTACGGCTGGCCGGCAATTTTCACACAAATTTCTTTAGCCGGTGAAGAAGAATGTAACGAGGGCGATTTTTGAATTTCGAAAAAATGGCGGAGATATGTCTGTTTGAAATTTTAAAAAATTCGCTGCGGCCGAACCGTTAATCCAATTTTCACCAAATTTTCACCAATTACTCCTTATATTTTAAAGAATTTTTGGTGTAAAATTGCCACTTTTTAATATATATATATTTATATATATTTTTTAGTAGGGAGAAATTTCATACTTCTACTCACTACGAGAGGCACATCCCTAGGCCAAAGAGCCCATTATTTCTAACTTGACACTTTAAAAATTTTCGAAACAAAAACTAAGAAAAAAAAACGCAAATTTAAAAAAAAACGGAAAATTTTTCGAAAAAAAAAACTCGGCAATTTTCACACACAAAAGAAAACTTCCCCCTCCGTTATACTTCCCCCTCCTTTATACTTACCCTCCCTTATACTTTCCCTTCTTTATACTTCCCCATCCGTTATACTTCCCCTGACTTTAACTTCCCCTCTGTTATACTTCCCCTCCTATATACTTCCCCCTCCGTTGTACGTCCCCTCCGTTATATTTCCCCTCCTATATACTTCCTCTCCTGTATTGTCACTTCTCTTTAAGGAAGTTTTCGTTGGAAGCTCTTCAAACCAGTACTTTTTTCAGGAAGACTCTCTCAAAAATGACGCATTAGAACAAAAAGTTGATAATTTACGTAGTTCGATACAAGTGAGTCTAACTAAGAGAAGGAAAACATCTTAATAATTATTTTATAGGAAAAATTTTCCTCCGTTCGAGCATTGGAGGAAAAAGTTTCAGGATTACAAAATGACTTTTATACAGTTCAAAATTCGATTCATAGAATCGAACAAAGTTAGTCGGCTTAAATTTAAAAATAAGAGAAGAAAAACCTTCTCAAAAAATCGAAAACACCCCAAAATACGATTTCTCCAAAATCCACGATTTGGACAAAACCGGAAAGGCGGACTACGCTCTGGAAAATTCAGGTTTATATTTGTTTTTTCTGTAAGTCTTTAGTTTTTCTTAGGAGGTTTTATTTTGTCGACTAGAGAAACAAAGACGTATAACGTCGGTTCAGGAAGTATATCGATTTTAGGAGTTCCTGTCATTACTATACAGCAAGAACCGAGATTAATTTTACAAGTTAAAAAAAAATATATGTGTTTTAGGTATTATATTTTATTTTGATTTAGAAAAGCGTTTCGCCAGGAGAATGTTGGCCTTTTGTAAAAGACGAAGGGACCGTCGTTATTCATCTGGCGGCGAAAATCTTTGTGACGCACGTGAGCGTCGAACACATTCCGATAGAGCTTTCTCTGACTGGAAAACTCGATTCGGCTCCCAGAGGCTTTTCTTTTTGGGTAAACATTTTTTCTTTTTGTCTTTTTTTAAATTCAATTTTAGGGACTGACGTGCCAAAACGATAAAGATCCTCATTGCTTCGGAAATTTCGAATACGACATAAACGGTCCTCCCGTACAAATATTTGAAGTCAAAGTATTTTTTTAGAAGTCATAACCTCAGTTTCTTTAATTTTTTTTTAGGAAAAAAGCACAGTTCCCTACTGTATAGTTGAGTTCACCGTTTACTCCAATCATGGAAATCCAAATTATACGTGCATATACAGAATACGCGTCCATGGGAGACCGAGTGATGAAAACTTGAATGGAAAAGGGAATTTTTAGAAGGAAAAAGAAATTATTGTTTATGAAAACTTACTTTATAAACTTGAAAATGCATTAAAACGTCGTAAAAATGTTCCAGCCGTTTGCCCCAGTTCGGTTTTAGGTCACGTTTGTTTGATAAAGTGTCAGATACAAAACTTTACTAGTTCCCCGATCGTAAACAAAGTCATGTGTAATTAAGAAACCTAAAAAAAAGTTGATAATTTTTTAATTTATAGAAATAGGCTCAAGAACATAGAGAAAAACACGTTTAGGTTGATGAAAAACGAAGAAAAACGCCATCCTTTCCCTAAGTTGCTTAATATTCCTTGGACAATAGGCCGAGAAAAACTTGATTTTCGTAAGTTTTCTTCGGTTTTACTCGACGGAGAAGTTAATTTCTCCCTAAAAAAGTTTAACGTTTTCTCGCTCTCTTTGCCTTCAGAACCTCTACTTAACAGCATTACAGGACCTTTTCTTAGTAATCAGGCAAAAAAAAACCTTTTTTTAACCGGATTTTCGAAAGTTTTCTTCGGTTTTTCGACTGAAAAGAGGGTTTCTAATATTTCTTTTTTATTTTCTTAAGCCTTCAGAACCTCGGGTTTCCCGGAGTTTTCCTCGATTTTAGGCCACGAAATCCAACTTTTTTACTTAAGGCGATTTTTTCGCTCTTTGGCCAATGAAATCCCTTTTACTAGGGTTTTTTAAGCTTTTCCCAACTTCTTTGAGAGAGAAAACCTATTATTACTGGATTTTCGAGAGTTTCCCATTCGGCAGAAAACCCCACCTTTCCCAATTTTTTGAGCGTTTATGAAGGTCATTTGACCAAAAAACACAATTCTCAAAGAGTTTTGGGGGGTTTTTTAATCCGCATAATGGTAGTAAAAAAATTAATACTTTCGCCCAGCCAGGCCACCCAAAACGGGCATATGCAGCCCTAATTTCTTCCAACTATCGAAAATTTAATTTATACGAGCTTTCGGCGATATGGGCAACGTCGTGGAAAATATCGCTAATCAATTTTCGTCTACATGGTTTAGAGACCCTCCCAAAAACATGACAGTAATACAATTATACATAACATGAGGTAGTGCAATAACTTCTTTTTGAGAAAGTATGCTTGGGTTGAAAATAGGAGTATGTTGAGCATTGAATGAATTCTCGAGTTTGGTTTCCGACTGATCAATACTTTCCCTAACAGCAAGTGCACTTCAGGAAAAGAAAAGAAAAGAAAAAAATCTTATGTAACCCTTCAGAAAATTTTCCCCCGTCTAAAAACAAGAGTCGTGAAGTGTGGAAGGGGACCTTGTTAAAAAATGAATGGAGGGCTTCTATCATTGAGCGATCCGGGCCCTGTTTCGGTTGAGGGTGGAAACGTTGTTTTTGAATGGGGGTAGGAGGGAACCTCTGGAAGCATAAACGGGGCCAGCCACGTGTCAGCCTCCCCCGCATTTTCTCGCCCGGCCTCCCTTCCCTTTTCTTCTCAACGTTTCATGAATGTGCGAAATATCTCAAGCCGAACATGAGAATCTTCAGAATCTTCATTAACAATTTTAAAAGCTTAATTTACCGTTAATCTTAACTGTGGCTTCCGCCTTCTGCCATAACCACCTCTCTGCCTTATTTCAAATGGAAAATTCTTCAGAGCATCAATTAAACCTGATGTTTTCTGAACGAACGATAAAACGAAAGATTTTGTGGATGGATAAAAATGTATTGTTAGTTTATAGATACCATTCATAAAATCGTTAGCCAGCGATAGGGGCTTGAAGCGGCTCGTGTTTGAACTCGAGGTTCTTTTGGGGCGGCATAAACCCATTTCCCCGAATCTGGGTCAAACCTGCAGCTTCTCCGCCATTCAGAAAAGCTCAAGACCCCCTCTTTTATTTTATTATAAAATCTTTTCCAACAAAATGATCCTTCCAAATGTTGACTAAAATTCATTGAAGAAGAATCTTTTAAAGAAGTTTTTATAAATTTTAATTTAAACCAAGGTGTGGGAAATCGCACTCGTGTTTGACCCAGATTCCGTAAGGTGCTATTTTCATCATTTATGTCAAAGAATAAAATAAAATTATGGTTGAGATTATTTTCGTCACAAATTGACTTCATAATCCGCCGTTTGGAAGGAATTCCAATTTAAAATTTATTCACAGCGTGGGATTTGAACCCTGGACCTCTGAGTACCTGAGGCTCACACGCTAACCCTGAAGTTACATACAGAATTTTGTAAATAATAAAATGCATTCTTAGGACCAAATCGGGGACACGAATTCAGAGGCCATTCGTCGTTTTAACCAAGGGTTCTTCAGAAACTTGTATAAGAAAGTTATTACGACGCCCTAAACTGATGGTTTTTCTAAAGTAAATTGGGAAAATATGTCGTTTTTCTCAATCTTACGTATTAGAAGTTCCTATTCATGTTGATTTTTGGGCGTTTTCCTCGGTTTGACCGAGAAACCCATATTTTACTGGATTTTCGGGAATTTCCCACTTTTTTCTACTAAAAAATCCGGTTTTTCCCTGGTTTTAGTCAACAAACCATCATTTTATTACATTTTAGCCGTTTTCCTCTGTTATTTGTCCGAGAAAACTCTTTTTTTTTTAATATAAAAAGTTTGTCCCAGTAAAAGAACCCATTTTTTACTGCTTTACTCACAATTTCCATATTTTTTTAGCGAAAACACCCAGTTTTTTCCTTGGTTTTAATCGATAAATCCTCTATTTTAAGACGTTTTTCTCGATTATTTAGCCGAGAAAACCCCTTTTAGATAGATTATATTTATCGGAGAAACCCTAATTTTATTAAATTTTCGGGCATTTTCCAGTTCTTTGCTTAAATTTTTGGCTGACTACCGACTGCGCCGAAGTGACTACCTGGATTGAAAAATTATTGCCAACTGCGCCGGGAGTCCTATCAGATAATCTCTTGGGCTCTAAGCCTATGACCAACTGCGCCGAACAAAATTAATAAACAATAGAGGTATCTAACGAGCGCAACCTCGCGAGAGGAAGAATTAATACTTTAGAGGTATCTAACGAGCGCATCCTCGCGAGAGGAAAAAAATTAACCCCAGAGGTATCTAACGAGCGCATCCTCGCGAGAGGAAAAAAATTAACCTCCTAGAGGTATTAATAGCGCATCCTCGCGAGAGGAAAAAAATTAACCCCTAGTGGTATCCAACGAGCGCATCCTACGCTACCTCGTTCCTAGATTCCTTAGGTACAGTCATTTTTTTTCCATTTTTAATCATTAAGGCCGGGTGAAAGGTGCTTATGTTTCGTTTTCCCCAAAATAAATAATTTCGGCGCAGTTGGTATGCGGCGCAGTTGGTATCGGTAATGACAGCTGATTAGGGGTACCCTTGGAGTCCCGGCGCAGTTGGCCTTTTTTCGGCGCAGTTGGATAGAGCCCAAATTTTCACTACATTTTTTTTTTTTCTGGGAAAACTGGGTTTTACCAAGGAATTGGTTATAAAATTAGCACAGTATGCAATTTAAATTTTAATTAGTAATTTAATTTTTATTTTCATTATTTTAAGTGTTTACAACATATGTTAGGTCAATTCACAACCTTTTTTTTAACCTACCAAGGAATTTTTTTTTTTCTCACGATTGGCTTAGAAGAAATTTCTTTTAATTTCGACCTCTTCAGAAATGAATGTGAAAACGGAAATGTCGAGTAAACAAAACCCAGGGAGGATGTCCGTAAGGGGTCGGGGGATGCATATTAGGTCGGAAGCGGCTAATTACGTAACTTTCTATTATTTCTTGCCCTTTTTACTACAAAATTCAAGCCGTTAGACTTACTCGTTATAATGAAAAATAAAAAATACGCTCACATCTAATGGGGGAAAAATGAGATCGATATAGAAAAGGGCGATATAGATATGATCTATGGATAGTAGAATGTCACGCGGGGCATATCAATGGTAGAAGCACTTTTTGAATGAATCGTCGACCATTCATGCTGTAGATTGTCCGTTGAACAAACGGTGAATCGCTTCATTAATAATACATTAATTCTTTAACTATGATTTATTGCTTTACAAAATAAACCAATCTTCTTCCTCGCTACTTGAATATTTCCCATAGCAAATCACAGAAGCAGTGGCTGCATCCGATGGCTTCGCTACTGGAATCCGCAAAACCAGGTCCCCAGGCTCAAGGGAATAAAGAGAAGGAAAGAAGAAAAAAGAAGCGGGACCCCATGAAGAAAATTCGGAACCAGGACCCCTAGTGTTTTAGCGTCGCCACTGCTTGAATTCGTGCTTTTTTTTTTTTGCTTTTGCTACAAAAACAAGTTGTAGTACCATGATTCCATATTTCAACTTGATAATTTGACGTTCTACATAAAAGCGCCTTCTATATCAATGGAAATAATCGGAAAAGGAGCTAAGGAAGTCTTACTTCCTTTGGCGGTTGAAAGGTCGTAGCGGATGTACTCCACCGAAACTTTACAACTCCTTCTTCCGGCTTCAAACGGATAACACCGAAACCCGATGACACATCCTTCAAAATCGGCAAAATAATCTGAAAATCAAACTAAGTTCATAAAAAGAGGCAATCATTGTGTTATGGACCAAGAAGGATTGATCATGTAATCGGTTATTAAAAGTTATTTTTGTCTTCTTAAACGATGAGTTTTAAAAAGGAAGAGATAATTGTCTCTTTCCTGAAAAACCCACTGTTCTGGATGAAAAAACGAAGGCCGTTCCCACGACCGAAATATTTCAAACCTTTTCCTTTCTCGGGTTTTCTTCTTTTTATCATGAAATTGCAAATAGTCTCTTTTACATTTTTGAGCGGAAGCGCCATGTAAATTCCGAAGGAAGTTTAAATCAGTGTCAAAGTTTGTGTTGGGTGATTGGACAGGAACTGACCTATATGTTGCCGAGATGGAAGGACGGCCTAAGGGCTTTGTTATATTGGCAGACATGAATCACCAGCTCCTGTTTGACGCGCTAATGAATCACCCATCGTATCAATGATAGTTAACCCCACCGGACATAAAGGACAAGATGAAATTTCAGTCAACCTTAAAATTAATTATTATTACTAAAAACAGAAATTTTTTCGATGTTTCTTTAACAAGGAGCTTTTCTTGCGAGAGGTAAAAAATTAACCAACGATATAAGCAATCTACGTTTGATTTTTTAAAGTTGTCCAAAGAATTAAAAAACGAATCTGAATTAAAAAATAAGGATTCTTATTTAAAATAACGATGTTAGCACCTCTGCGCCACTCTGTTACCAAAACCAAATTTATCAAATGGATTCGATTCCTTGTCCAAAAATAAGGGGGGTTTACATTAAACGTATTTTTTTTTTGTACTAAATGGTTTGCCGTAAAGTTGCTGGTCCACTCTTGTTAGGACACCCTGTATACCAAAATTTTAGTAACAGTCAATTTTTTTTTTTTTTTTTCATTCGATTTATTTGACAGTATTCCAGCGTGGTAAATCTTAAGGGAGGAAGAAGAAATGAATGACTGGGGGTTTGTACAGTCGGAAAGGGAAAGATAGGCCTTCCATTGATCGCGTGGGTGGGAGACACCCGGAAGTGTTCCCCTGACCTAGTTTACCGACTGTACCCATGAATTTACCTTAATTGGAAAAAAAATTTAATTACTTTATTTTATTTCACTTTTTTTTTTATCTAAAGAATAAATTGTTATACACTATACAGGGTGGAAACTTGCTAGGGTTAACTCAAAAACTGATTGAAGAAAAATTTAAATTGTAACCACCCATTTTCGGCGTTGTTTCTGAATTTATTTTGATGCGGTAGCGTTCCGCACCACTAAAAAAATTATTTTACATCTCGCTTGGACTATTCAACGTAATTTTTAACGTTCATTTAAAATATTATGGTTTTTTGTCAGCTGTCTGGACGTACGAAGCGACGTTGAAGGGTCTTTTTGACCCGGGGGTTCTGGGAGGTCCATTTTCAGTCACATTAATTTTTGCGTTTCTCGAAAATGTCGAAACCCGTTCCCAAATTTTGAATCTGCGTTAAAATTAAGACATAAGGGTAACAAATTTTTTTTTCAATTCCCACCCTGTAGTTCATCTCATGATTTTGCATGACCGAAAATAGGTAATGAAACCTTCTCTTGTATTTCATTAAATTTTTTTTGCTTACTTATAACTAAATTTCATTAAATACACGCGAAAAAAATATTTTCTGGGAAGAAACTCTTTTTTTAAAATATTGAAAATAAAGAGGGAATAAAAAGGGTCCGGAGAACGAGTCCATTCATGCGCCCTGCGTCACCCTATTGATTTGTAGGTCGGCCATTGAAGAAGTCCTCCAATCAAAACCTTCCGTTTGATTTCATTCACCAAAACCTTCTTCACAACAAACAACCTTCCTTTGGCTAACTGTAAGTGCCACTCGTTGTACATATCGAATTTTAAAAACAAAAAAATTATAAATTTTAATGAAGCTAGATTAATTACACTTTTTACCCTTGATCAAAAAACCTGAGTTTCTTCAGGCGGTTAGATTAAAAAGGAAAAATACATCGAAAAACAAGAATACAATACTCTGAAAGCACCGCAATTTGGGTAAGAATAAATGGGAAATCGGCAGCTGGTTATTTCAGAACATAGAGGCCCAGGGTTTGAATCTGAATTTGTCGTCTTTTTGAATTTAGCGGTCAAAAATGCAGTATGGCTAAAGCCACGCATGGGCCCATCCATTTCTAAATTTAAAAAAAATAAAAGATTTTTTCTACACCTTTATAAAAATTCATGGTCTAAAAAATTCAAGATTCATCAAAATATGATAACTTTGAGTTTGTTTGTTATGAAAAATATTTTTTTAAATGATCTTGATAAATTTTTTTTGGTAGATCTTCAATATTTCCGTTCCACCCCAATCGGATTTGACACCCTCGACATACCCTCGTCCCGCTTCACCACTTTTGACGGCTTTTCCCAGCTGCTCGGGTCGGTCGACTCCGTCCGAAAGGAGCCGAACTCTCCCCCCACCATTCAACAGCTTGGTTCCCGATGCCATTCAGTAAACTATCAGTTCCGACGGTTGTCCCGTCGTCCCTAAACACCCGAGTGGAAAAAAAAAACAGTCAGAAAAATACAAATAAAGTTAATTATAAACGAAACCCCAAAAATTCTACTCATTTGGCCCAAAGAAATAAACTATCAACTCAAGCACTTCAAATAGGTAAGTAGGTAATTAAAAAAAGAAAATTTAAAAATTGGTTTTTTGACAAAAATAATTAGTACCATAAGTATTACAACTGACAGCTATTTTAAAAACCAAATTTGAGATACTCTAATATATCCACCTTGGGACTTAAATTTTAATTTTTCTAAAAACCCTTTTTAAAAAATCCCTAACAGAAAAGTCATTTCCAAGTACTTGTTTCTCTATTTTATTTTATTTATTTTTATTTATTTATTTTTTGGAAACTGGGGAAATTGCATTCCATGAGTTTTTACCTCTGTTGTAAAATCCCACTTGTGTAAAAAATATGCATTTTATAAATTAAAAAAATCATTATTTTTTTACTTTAAAATAGGTTTTCAACGATTCGAATGAACCGAAATAAAATAGCCACGTTGAGTCTACTCTAAACACTGGTTTATTACAATCGGAAGTTGTAAACAATGACTGCCCAAACTTGCAACAGAGCACTTAAATTTCAACCTAAAAAAAAAAAAAATTACGCCAAAAACTATAGATCAGGAGTAAATTAGATAACTAATATTGTTTCAACTATTTAGAATTCCAATCGTTGTTACAAAAACTAATTATGTTGAAACATGGAGTATTTGCTACAGTTTGGTGGGCAACCACGTGTAAAATTGTAAGCCATTAAAATCATTGTCACGGTATTATTCAATTACAGATTTATGTATTTTGGGCATAAAAAATTATTTTATAATTGTACAGCCATGGGTATGGCATTACAAATTTGCATAAAATATTATATAATTAAGAATTTGGTAGAGAAATATATACGTCCCAAATTGACATTTTTATGCTCGAAAAAGTCAAGATTTGGGGAAAGATACTTAAAAAAAGTTGAATAATCGAGATATAAAAAAAAACAAATAAATGTCAAATTTAAAAAATTCAGAAGCCTTAATTATAAACAAAATTGGCCTCCATGGTTCATATCCAAAATTAAATTAATTTTTAAAAAGTTTATTAAAAGAAAAAAAATTTTACTTAATCAAAATTTCTCTGAATGCTAATTTTTAAGTCAAACAGAAGGCTGAATTTTGTGCAAAATTAGCTCAAATGTTCAAAAAAAGCTTTCAAGAAGATTGTTCTTATTTTTCTTTTTCTATTAATTGTGTTTCAAAACCCGATTGTAACCAAAAATTTTCATGAAGAGCTCAAAGTTTTTTCTTCCAAAAAGTTACCTAAAAGACTTTAATTTGAGAAACCAAATGCTCAAATAGTAATTTTTTCCATAACACCCAGAAGAAAAAAAAATGCCAAAATTGAAGGCGCAATTTATCCAAAATTGGTTCAGGGGGATTCAAAATTATCACAAATTTTGTAAAAAGCCTCAATCCTAACCTACTTTGGCTCAGAATACTCATTTTTACATCAAAAATTGGTCTGAAGGCTGAATGTACTGCAAAAATGTATTTTCAACCAGATATTGTTCATTTTCTCCCGACAATATTGGCTTTAGAACCTCTACAATATTGTCAACTAAAATATGCCAAAAAGTCGATTATAGGACGCTTTTCAATAGGCTTTTAAGGCTCAAATTGTGAACAAAATTTGCTCAAAAAAAGTCTTTTTCCTCATTTGCAACCTGAATCTTTCGGCTTTTTCCTACCAGGACACCTACAGAGGAAAAATCTTCACAGATTTCAGTTTTTAAAAAGACAAAACTTTCTTTTCTATTTCCTTGGTTTTGAGATTTTAAACGTTGTTAATTCTCCAATAATATCGAAATGGGTTATTTCCGCGAAATAGGGACCCCCTGACGTTTATCGCTTTATCGGGGTGGAAGGATTTCGAAGAGGATCTACTTATATAAGAAGATGAAATTTTATCTCAGGTTTTTTTTTTTTTTTTTTTTTTTTTTTTTTTTTTTTTTTTTTTTTCGGTGCAGGAATCATATCGTGTTAAAAAGTGCATGACCGCCTTCTCAAGGCTGACAAGAAGTCAATGTTTTCTCCATTTCCGTTTTTGAGCCTACAAAAAAGTGTCAATTACATCTGACATTGAATATCGTAACAGTATCGAATTTCATTTAAGATTTCACCGAGAGATTCTTCATTTTGAAAGAGTTTTTTGTTGGTCATTTTGAACCAGAAGATAAGAGTTTCTCTCAAAAGTTTAAATTTTTCAATCTTTAACTCCAGATGCTATTCTGAGCAAATCAATGTTTGTACACAGTTTAGGACTAAAATAGCTTCATCATACTACGCGTAATTACGCAACGTTTTCATTGTATTACCCACGAAAAAAATTAAAATTCCATACCAACTTAAATAGCACTGTTTTTGAGTAAACAAAAAAGTTCGCAAAAAATTATTTACAAAAAATTTTGTCTTTCAAAATTTACTTTTGCTTAAGAAATTTTTAACTTCCTCAACTAACCGTTTTTGGGAATATCTTTGGGAAAAGGTCTTTCGGACCTTCAGTAGAAAAGGGATTGTGAATTTTTCCAATTTGCTTTGGGAGTACACAGCGGCCATTTCATCCGAGTTTCAAGAAATTTTACAGAATCTTCCTTTCATAGATATCTTGAAGATTTAGAGGGTTTTTTTAAATATGTTTTTATTTTTTAATTAATCGCCACGGCCGTACTATTTGTACAATCTTCACCTAATTATCACCAAATACTTCTTTTAAATAGAACTTATTGAAGAAAAAAATAAAAATAGTTCGATAGTAAGTAAAATTTGGGCTGTTCACGCCCGTTCCGTGAGGCCTATCTGGGCGAAGTCTTCCTCTGTATTTTCTCCCTTGTTTTCGATTGTAGGGATAAAAAATCACAATAACTTCTTAAAGGAAGTTAATTATTAAACCCAACTTTTTTTCATAAATTTTATGAAATTGGCGAAAATACTCTTAAAAAATAATTAAAAAGAAAAAAGGCTCTTTCGAGATTACCGAACTGCGCAGTTTATCCAAATGAGTGATTTCATTCAAATTTTATTTTATTTTGAATCACATTTTCTCACGTCAATTGTTTAAAAGGCAAAAAAAAAAAGAGAATTAATCTTTTCATTTTAATCATTTAAAAATACGTTTTTTCCAACTATCAAAAACTGTGTTGCGGTTAGGTTATACAACTTGGCTTCTGTTATCATTTTTTCTTTTTTCCCCCCAGCATTTTATTCTCCAAATTTTAAAAATTATGCACAAAAATTTTTATTTTTAATTTATGTTTGATTCCTATCGTTTTTTGTATAAAAAAAATGAAGGCATATTTTAGTTTTTGGATAATAAAATTCATTGTATTTGGTTTATTTTAAGATATTAGATGGTTTTCCTCTACGGGATCTGGAAGACCCTTCGTCCATGGTGGGTATCACA